>PVHP010001382.1:72904-100558 GCA_004024765.1 Zapus hudsonius | reverse complement strand
TTAATGGCTGTTGATTGTCTCCCCCAGGCCCAGGCTCCTTCATTGCACAATTGCTCCTTCTTGGTTTGCTGTTCTCTCCCAGTAGGAACTGTAACCAGCCTATTCATGGCCGCAGACTATGTTTCATGCAAATGGTCTGTTTCGCCAATTAGCTTCCCCTGGCAGCTTGTGCAGTCAGTGCCCTCCAGCCCTTCACTAACTGCCACCCGGGGGTTGGTTACTATTCCAGACCTCGCTGGGACTCTTGATGAAGATCAATGGCATTCTGTGGTTTCTTCAGCTACAGGATTTTGTCTCAGGCCTGGGGATGGCGTTCAAGAGCCTTGACAGAATTCTGTCTTGTTTTTGGATCCTCATGGGTCTCTTTGGTCAACAGCTCAGTGAGGGAAGGGACCGGTGACTGGGACCCGGGGCTTTCAGACTGCTCAATTATTCACAGACTTAGACATTCTCCCCTGCTACTCGTGACCCCTCGTGACAGGCAGGCAGGCAAGAGGAAACCCTAGTTTTCTGCCTTTGCTTAGGAAAAAGTAAAAGATGCTGCTTAGCTGTCTGTCTATGTTTAGATAACAAGTTTTCTGTATTCCTTGGGGGGAGCCTTTTCTTTTAGTTCTATGTTGTCATTGCATTACTAGGTTTGTTTAACATGAGGTAACACAACAAAAGGGAGGAAAAGACAATAACCTCCTTGAAGAGAGACTAACGAACCTCTAAAGGAGAGGCTAATATAGGAGGTCAGCAGCCAACATCCAGATGGGCTGTGGTGAACCAAAAGTAAAAGAAAAAAGGACCTGCCAGCCCTCAGTGTGGAGGCAAGACCCAGGATGCCCCCCTCCAAGGGGGGAGGCAATGTCCCTCATGTGGAGGGAGGCTCATCTTCCCCTGCATGTCCCAGAGTACCTGCTATCCAGCCAATGGACGGCCCTACGTTTAGATGCCAGCTCTGGTTCGTGGATTACTTGGGGAGTCATTGCGCACTGACCCACTTTTTATGCCTGGACCTAGGTGAGCCGATGAGAGGAAGAACTCTCAGGAGACAGTTAAGGTTTCCATGTCACTAAGCGGATTCTTGGTCAATCACTAAGCTGTTGTTTACCCTCCTCAGTTTAGTGCCACTATTGTACAAATGAGCATTTCTTGACTTCCATACAGCTGTTTTTCAACATTCTTGTGACAACTGTCTATATTGTATATCAGTGGTCTCTGCTTTCTCCTAATATCATTGACCAGTTTCTCCTGGCAGCTCATGCAATACCTTCCAGTGCTACACATGCTACCTTTTGGGAGCTGGTTACCATTCTGAATCTAGCAGGATCTTTTGGTGTTGGGACAGGTAGGTATTCAAGAGCTTTGACAGAAGTCTGTCACGTTTTGGGAACCTTGTGGGTCTCTTTGATCAACAGCTCAGTTTGGGAAGAAACCAATAACTGGGACAGGGAGATACAGGCCTGAGTAATTATTCTTGAGGTTAGGTTTCCTCCCATTCTGTTCATGGCCCCTATTACCAGGTGGTGCCCTCAGCTTCCTTAGGAGCTTACTGTATAAAAGTTAGGGTTTTATGGTGTCAATTCATTATTAGTTTAGTTTACTGATAGTGGGCAGGGTTTTCTAAGGGCCCAACCCTGATCCATTCTTAGTAAGTGCTTCTTGGTCTTGGTTAGCTGCAGGAATGTTAATATAGAACCATTAACAAAGTCCAATATAGTGTGAAAGAACTCATTACTTATGCCAATTGTTCAGTCAAGCAATATTGAGTGTAGCAGCATGTATGGGAAACACTATCTACCTAGCCCTCCATAATTCATAGATGTTTTTCATGAGCCATCCAGCCTCCTCATTCTGGGCTGTTGCTGGGTGGCTGCTCATCTCAACACCCATAATGATCTCACTGCCAGCTGCACTTTTCAGTGAGGTTCAAGAGCAAGTGGAAGCACAGCAACAGTTTTGCCACTTGTACTTGCCACTGAACCACCTCCCTAGTTCTGACTGGCTCTGTGTCAGCACTGTGGCCCTTGCCTTTCCATCAACCACACCTGACTGCTGGAAGAAAGGGCCCTGGGCTGTCTGAACAATCACCAATCTCCAGTATACATTCTTACTGGACAGAAAGGCACTACTTACTCTCAAGGGGATAACTGCTGCACACTTGGGCAAGCTTAATCTTTTTTAAAAACCTGTACTGTTTTATCACATACGTCTTTTGTGAACTGCCACTTAAATGTTTAAAGCCTTATATTATAGATGCTCACTGGCATAGCATTTGGTTTTCTGTTAATTTTTTTCTCTAAGAATTCTGGCTTGACACAAATCTTATTACATTTGCCTTGTTGGCTTGGACAACACCCTCTTCTCTGTTTTTTTTCTCTTTCATCTCCTTTAGATTGCTTTTCCACATCACAGGCTCTGTTTGTATGCTCATCTGGTCTACATGCTCATCCAAGTCATTCTGATCAGCCAAAGCCTTTCCTCCCTCATTAAGATCATGTCCCGCCCTGTGGCTCAGCAAAGGCAGAAAAGCCCCATACTAGTTCTGTAGCCCCTGTGGACCAACCTCCTTCTTAACTCTCCAGTGAGTATCATATCTGCTCTGGTGAACTGGACATCAAATAATTCATCTCTTATGTCCACTTCCTTCAGTATTACCTGTCCTTATGTTACTGGTTTTGAGAGTAATGGGAGCCTTTCTCAGGTTTGGATGGGCTTAGCTTAGGGGTCAGAGTGCAGGATACTCAGCAGGTGTAAAACATTACAGCAGCTCTAGTGGTGATATTTCTTTTTTCTTTTTTTAACATTTATTTCTTGCAAAGAGAGAGAGAAAGAGAGAGAGAGAGAGAGAGAGAGAGAGAGAGAGAGAGAGAGAGAGAGAGAGAATGAATGAATGAGAATGGGATTGAGAATGGGATGGGTGTGCCATGGCCTCTAGCCTCTGCAAAGGGACTCCAGATGCATGTACTACTTTGTACACCTGGCTTTACATGGGTACTAGGGAATCGAACTTGAGTGGTTAGGTGTTGCAGGCAAGCACCTTAACTGATGAGCCATCTCCCCAGCCATTAGTGGTGGTATTTGTGGTCCAATTTATATATTGTGGCTGTTTGAATCAGACATTCTATATAAATGCATGTGTTCTGAATGCCTGGTCACCACCTCATGGTAATCTGGGAGGTGGGTGGAGCCTTGCTGGAGGAGGTATGTTCCTGCTGGTGGGCTTTGGGATGTTGTATCCAGCTCTCCCTTGCCAGAGTTTAGCTTACTATCTTGCTGTTGTTTTTTACGTGCTGTGGCAATGAGGTGATTTCCAGCCATGGCTTGTGCTATGCTTTTCTTGCCACCATGAAGCTTCCCCTTGAGTCTGTAAGCCAAAATAAACGCTTTCCTCTCATCTGCTGCTTTTGTTTGGGTGTTTTGTCCTAGTAACACAAAGGCAACTACGTCTTTGGGCTTTTGCCATTTAGCGAAAAGGATAAGAAAGGACCATCAGTTGGAGGAATTAAAGTAAGGAGTAACACATGAAGATTTGTACCATTCCCTGCTGTATATACTAGGTGAAAGCACAATATCATTGGAAAAAATAGAGACCATGGAAGATGTATTATGAATGAAAAGTAAGATTAATAATTCATTAAATGTAGAAGATATTTTCTGCAATAACATTAAAATCATTTTGAGCTACTAATCACTAAAAGTGAACATAATTGATATTTTTTGTTTACTATGACTTTCTAGTCTGAATTCTAGCCAGTTGGATTAGAATAATATTTTTGGGTTGAACTTTCCTGACTTTCTTAAATTATTTACTAAAAATGAAGGCATATATATTTAAATTAAAAATTATGATCACATTATAGCCAACAATGCTTTCAGCTTTCCTAGAGCACACATGGATGGATACCAGTTCATTTTCTCAATCTGAGTCATTTACTGACTCTCTTAATGTTGACAACATTAATACTGAAGCCTGTCAGGTTATCAAAGGTAACCTTTCTTTAACTGCTTCTTTTCCATAATCATCCTTTTCCATAATCACCTTATAACGGTCATAATAAAGCTCCTGCTGGAAAGCAAACAGCTTGACCTTATTTTAAGTGTTAGATGTATTCAGCCAAAGTTACAGTAAGGACACTGTGGATTTAACACATTTTCCTGTTGACTTCTATTGTGTTAGTAGGAAAAGTTTTTACTCAGTAACTAGTAAAAATGAGTAATATTTATTCAGTTCTGAGGACTTTAGTGGCATAAAGTATGTGAACATTTCATCCTCAGTAATCTTTGCATGAAGTTACTCAAATAAACAGTGGGTTTTTATTATTTTCCCACTAAGAGTATCAAAATGAGGGTGTAGGAAGATGGTTCAGCATTTATAGGCACTTGCTTGCAAAGCCTGAAGGCCTGGGTTCAGTTTCTAAGCTACTTACATAAGCCAAAAAAAAAAAAATGCCCAAGCAGACATGCATTTGCATTGGTAAGAAGCCCTGGTCCACACATATATGTTAAACTGTCTCACCTAGAAGTTATAAAAGACATAACTTTTTTTTTAGAGGTACAAACGTATATTCTGACAGAACTGACAAACTAGCTTTGATTTTTGGTGAAGATTCTAGAGTTTGTAAAATAAATGTGAATTGAATTGGGTAAGATAAAGGAAAGAAAACTAGGACCCAGTGTGAGCTACTTTAAATCTATACCATTTCCTTTTCTGATTAGGATTTCCAGATGCGGTAGTTTGAATGTGAAACATCTCCCAAAGTCTCTCATAGCATTTTGAATACTTGGTTCCCCAGTACTGGCAGTTTGGGAAAGTTGTAGAGCCTTTAGGAGACGGAGCCTTGCCTGAGGAGGTGTGTTGCTGAAGGTAAACCTTGAGGTTAATTAGCCCAGCCCACTGGGGTTTCAGTGTTACATCATTCTAATTTTTTCTGCTGTTGTGACAAGATGCCTGGCTGCATGCTCTGTGCTTTTCTCCTAGACAAAACTTCCCTTCTAAAGTTATTGCCAAAATAAACCCTTTCTTCTCATAAGCTGCTTTTGGTCACGTATTTTTTTCCAGCAACTGAGAAGATAACTGCTACAGGAGACTAGCTATTTGGGCCTGCCTTCAGTTCTGCAGGTGACAGATCCTCTCAGCATTTTTGGCAGCAAGATAAGAACTGAGGAGTTATCAGTGTTTTGTTGTAAAGCAGTTCTTATCAAAATATGATGTGCTGACAAGTGAGAGTCTAAAAACTTTTTTTTTTTTTTGGACCTGAATGAAATTACCACTCTTCTTGACAGGGTCTCCTTATGTTCCACTACAGGGTCTCCCAAGATGGCTTCAAATTTGATAATGAGTGGTAGTCTTACATGTGTGAACTGCCATGTTCAGCAAGTTTCTGAACTTTTTTTTTCTTTTTATTGTCCATAATGAGTTACATTAGTTAATGGGCAAACAATGAGTTGTTATCCCCATTTCCCCAATGCCCCTCTTCCGCATCCTGAATCAGCTGGATATCCTCCTTCGTGGGCAGTCTGGATCAGTCCTTGGGGCAGGGGACCATGGATAGCCTAGGAGTCAGTCCAGTTCCGCCGGCCCTAGTATGTTGAAGTTTCTGAACTTTTAAATCGCTGTTTTTATGTAATAACTGATAGCAAGAGGCTGATTCTCTTCCCTGTTATAAAATTTTGATACTTTTGAGTATTCTTATTGTGTATAGTTCTGTTTGGGTCACTTATAGTACTCAAATATATCAGTGAAAAACAGATAAGTACTTCTGATGTGAAAATATATCAACAGCTCTTACTTAGGTAACAGTCTAAAGAAAATGGAAAGTACTCCTCATGTTACTGTTGTGGGAATTCTGGGGGTTGGGAGGGCCCCAGGTTCATGAACCCCAAGTTTTGGATTCTTTCCTAATCTTTAATGAATACTAATAAAGACAGAACCAAGAAGGGCAAATTACGAATTATTGAGTTTATTTGGGAAGAAATCACAATTTGTGGAGTTTATTTAAAGGGAATTGGGACCTGGAAAGGAAGACCAAAACATTTTTATGTGGAGAACATAATTTAGAAAAGTGGAAGTTAGAAGAAACTAAGGCTCAGACAAGGCCAGATTGAGTCTGAAACCATGTGGAAGACTAGGGAAACTGAGTCTTAGAAAGTGAAGCTCAGAAGGGGCCACAAACATGTGGAAAGCTTTGAGGAAAGATTTAGAGTGGCTGCGAATCCCTGAGAGCACCCATGTGGCAGAACCAGATTGGGAATCCACATGTGGTAAATTAGGGACCATAAAATATAGAGTGGGGAGATTAGGATTAAGAGACATTAAGAGAGAGGGTTAGGTCTCCCTCCCCAACCAGCCAGGCGGCTGAGTGGGGCTGGGGACCGAGACTCACATGGGGGAAGTTCAGGCCATACTGAATGAGTGGAGAATTCAGGAAGAAGAGGAGACCTGTCAGCCTGCCACCTTTATAGCATTTAAATCAGGTAGGTGGGGAAAAAAATCTGATTTGTTAATAGAGTTCACCCGTATCTGGAGCTGGGGTCATAGCATGTTTGACTGTGGACAGCAGGGGGCGTCGTAGATCAGTTTCAGCAGACAGGAGCTCTAGTCAAAGTTAGGAGCTTTCATTCTTGTGCCAAGATGAGATATCTTCTAGTTCCCTCTGGGCCTCAATCCCTGGCTGAAACCTGCCTAGCTTTCTCCTGTTCTGTCTCATTACCTTGCCATTTAGGATGGTTTTCCTATCAGGCAAAGAGTGTGGTTCATTTATGTTTTGCCCATGACAATTAGCACAGTGGGATTACAGTTACTTAGTGTTTGGCTTTATGTGACTACTGGTGAATCAAACCCAGGTCAACAGGCTTTGCAAGCAAGTACCATTAACCATCAAGCCATCTTCTCTGTCCCCCTTTCAAACTTTTTATTAACAGCATCCATAAGTATAGATAATAAACTAGGATAATTCCCATTCTAATTCTCCCCCTCTCTAATTCACCCTCCATGGAATCCCCCCCCCCCTTTTTTTTGGTAGCCCAAGCTGGCCTCAGACTCAGTATGTAGCTGAGGATGACCTTGAAATCCTGATCCTCCTGCCTATATCTCTAGTGTCAACATGGCTGGCTTACGTAAGATTTAAAGGATCTTGAAATTAAAGGATATACTGAAGGTGCTAAATTTCTTTATAAACCTGAAAACAGGCAGAGGAATCTGTATTAATGTTCTTCCAGTTCCTCAAGGCAGGTTGGCGTCGTGACTCTTGAGCACAAACATAACCTATTAAATTGCTTGAAATAAATGGAAGTGTCACAACAGTAGTTGAGGGACTGAATTTCAATTGGTTTATCCTAAATCCTGTCCCTCCCTTGGATTCTTAGACCTATATAAAATTAATCACAGTTTTTGAATAGGGATAATAAAAGTTTTAATGTTCAAGCTTCATGTTCTATGGTGTTAAAAGATTACTTTCAGCTCTTTTAATAACATTTGTTTATATAAGATGACAATATGCTATTAGTTTTAAAGTAAATTAGGTACTCTGCCTTTAAATTTGACCTAGAAAAATATTTGTAGCCTTAGTAGTTTCACTTTAGCTGCTGAAATGAAATAAAATATTTTGAGAAATTTGACAATCTCATATTAACTTTTGCATTGCAAAATACATTGTTAACCATGATGTTTGACATTTGCTTATTTTCTTATTTCAATGCATGCATCTCAGAGTGATTGTTTTGGTCTGCATCTAAATAAATGTGATTTCTTGTATTAAGCCAGAGCTGCAATTCAGTGATTTAATTGCCTACAATGTATTTTATAAATGATTTGGTGATGTTAAACTATATAAGTGATATGGACGATTCGCCTTGGTATTGCTGTTAAGATCCTTACTTTGTTGTAGGAACTTGTCATGCTTTATGAAAATTTAAAGTTTCTCATCTGTGTATTGAGGTATTCAATCACTGACACCCACAAAATTAAGTTAATAAGGTGACCCACTGTCTTTAGTCAATCCTCATATACATTTAATTGATTGTGTTACTTTTAAAAATCATATTGACTTAGGTGTTTTTCATATAGTAGTTCATATGCCTTTGTTTACAGTTCTAATGTTTTGCTTTCTGTTGTTTGTACATCCATATATTTCCACTTTAATAGGCTTACAAGGGTAGAACTATTTTGTTTGCTCTTCTTCTTCACAGGACCCAGTACCATTTGCCATAGGAAGGATTATAGTAAAACATGATTGTGCAACTTACTTTATTCCATATAGTTAATGTTACAAATTCCCAATTTTTCCTAATGTCTGTCTGTCTGTCTGTCTGTCTCTTTCTCTCCTCCCCCTCCCCTCATTTTTTGTCTCACTCTCTGTCTCTCTTCCCCCCTCTTTTTCTCCCACCCCCCCCAAAGAGACTTGCTGGAGCCCAGGCTGACCTGGAATTTATTATGTAGTCTCAGGGTGGCCTTGAACTTAACTGGGATCCTCCTACTTCTGCCTCCCGAGTGGTGGGACTAAAGGTGTGCACCACCACACCTGGCCTTATTTGTTTTTATCCTGTCTTGACAAATAATTTAGATTTTTATAAAGATATAAATTCAAGTCCACCCTCCCTTCTTCCCTTCTTTCTTTTTTGCAGTGCTTGGAATTGAACCTAGGGCCTTCCACATGCTATGCAAGCACTTTTATCACTGAGCTACGTCATATTCCTATATTCTTCTATTTCAAAGTGGCTCAAGAGGGTGGGGAGATGGCTCAGTTGGTGCTTGCTTCTGTCAGCCTGAGTTCAATTCTGTAATACCTACGTAAAGTTGGGCAAAATACATCTTACCAAGAGATAGGCTGAGATAGGAGAATCTATAAGCTCATAGGTCTGCTAGACTGGTGCATACGCAACAGCAAAACAATGAGAGACCTTTTCTCAAAAATGGTGGAAGGATTGGAGAAACACCCTGAGGTTGTCCTTAGATCTCCACTTGTGTGCTGTGGCACACATGGACCCATACTTTACACTATACACATCCATCCATACACACTCTTCCCATGACTCTTTGCACTTGTGGTTTTGGAGAGACTGACTAGAAAACCATTGTAAGATGTTTTTATAGATGTCTTTTACAATCATAATGGCTATTAATATCCATTTATGGAATACCTACTATATATAAGATGCATTTGTTTTTGCATTGTTCTTAGATTTAGATCAAATGTTTATCAGAAAGTTGAGTATGAGCTTTATTTATGGTCCTGAGAATTATAAAACAATATAGATGAAATTATTCTCTAGTAAATGTAAATACCATGGTTGTTGAGATCAATTTTTCTTTTTTTGGTTTTTCGAGATAGGGTCTTGCTTTAGCCCAGGCTGACTTGGAATTCACTATGTAGTCTCAGGGTGGTCTTGAACTCACAGCAATCCTCCTACCTCTGCCTCCCGAGTTCTGGGATTAAAGGTGTGCGCCACCACGCCTGGTGAGATTAAAATTTAATAAGCCAGGGAAGTATAATAAGCCATGCCACATTGGTGTTTGTTTCCATGAAGCATACTCTAGTAAGGCTTGAACAAAGCTCATTGAGTATTTGAACTACTACATGAGTGAAAAAATACAATTTCTCAGTGTTGGTACAGAGTAATTAATTGGATAGGTTGGTGTGCAACCAGCAGGACTTGAGTAGCCTATTGATTATAAATTCCAGGTTGACTTCAAAAATTTGGAAAATTGAGAGCCTTTCATTAAGTAATAGGTTGTAAATCAATTATAAGTGATTGTTGGGGCTGGCAACTCTTCTGAATTGTGGGTGACTCAATCTCTCATGCAGTGTGAACTTGCTGTAGTTACCTTCTTGTTGCTGGGACAAAGCACCCACCCAAAAGCAGCTAATGGGAGGAAATTTGTTTACTCTGGTTTTTAGTCTTGAGGGAAAATTCCATGATGGCAGGGGCAGCATGGCATTAGCAGAGGCTGGACATCACCTCTACCACATCAGGTGGAAAAGAGCAGCTAATGCTAATGGAGAAGACGAATCCTGGCAAGCTAGGGCTTAATAAACCTCAAGGTCCTCCTCCAGCAAGGCTCCACCCCCCAAATTGCTAACAGCTGGGGTCCAAGCATTCAGAACACCTGAGTTTATTGGGGTCATCTCATAAAAAAACCACCTCAGGAGCTCATGGTGTAATAGCCAGTGATTTCAGCTGCCAGTAAATAATATTGTGAGTTTATCTTACTTTTTTTTGGAGATCAGTGGCATGATTACTTGTTTCATATTGTGATGCATTCTGAGAAAAGACTGTGTAAAAGTACGTATGTGCTAAGGAAATCTATTTTCTCTAATTTAAGGGAAGTCAGATTTCATGTTCCTTTGGGGCTAAACAAAATTGTCTATTTTCAGTTCAGGCAAATACATCCTTGTCATCTGAAACTTGATCACATGGGAATGTGGGCATTGATTACTATGAGAGGAGGAAGATTGAAAAGCTCATTAGCCCTCCTTCCTAAAGTCCATCAGCAGCTGTGTTAGCTAAGGTAGAGACAGGGTGTAGATTTTAGTTTTTAGAGGTAAATGCCAGACAGATGTTCATGTAAACTGTACCATTTCAGAACTACAACTTTCGAGTTGTTTTTAGTTTTCCATGGACTATGTCATTGTATGCTTTTGGCTTTTGCTCATTCTGCTATGTCTGTTTGGAACACACTTCTCATAGCTTTTGCTTTGTTTGATCTACACAGTGGCTTATGATATGAAGGGTTGCTTCATTAGGCAACTACCTGTAGTATCTTGGACTTGTGTTTATTTACCTGTGGTTTCCAAAGTGAAATGGAGGATGGAGCTTTACAGGAAGAATAAACATTTCTGTTTAAATATTTATCTGTCAAGAAACTGAGCTTTTCTAGTGTTTATTATTTTCATTGGCAGAGATACTATTCTTGTCTCATGTAAAATCGTACCTATTACATACATATGAGGTATAATCAGAGGTGCTCAGTGAATTGCAGATTTTCTGCAGACTTCTGTGTGTTTGTTTTAATTTGTTGTTATCTTAAACATCCAAAGTGTAGTTAATAAAAGTATATTGACATTGGCATTATACAAGTATATTTATCAACTGTCTAAAATAAATCAGTATCTCTACCTGCCACATGTACACTTCGAGTCTTAGTATTTCCTACTCAGATGTTATACTGAATGTCAATAGTAACATGAGTGGTCTTTGATGTTAGTCTTTACACTTTCTTTGGGCAGCAATATTTACCATTCAAAAACACAACTACACATTTACATATTTGACTAAGTCTACCTGGTTGTCCACCTTTTTCTTTTAATTTAGTTTTCTTCTCAAAACAGAACATTTTAGTAGTTTTTGCTAATGAGGACATGCTAGTAATAAATATATTTTGTGTTTGAAAGTAACACTGTTTTACTCAGGATTTTTGAGTTAGGTATGGCAGTTACCTTGTCATTCTGAGGATCTTACCCACTGTCTTCAAGCACTGTGCCTTAGGGTATTCCTACCCATCTGTGGCTCTTAAAATCTTTTTGTTTCCTCTTCTGAAATGTTCCTTGAGCCATTTCAGGTCTGTTGGCAGTCTGAATTAGTGTTCTCTATAGCCTCTGGATTTCTGCTTTGATAGATTTTGATTTATCACCATGTGTTAGACACAGACTGCTGGGATAAACCTCCAAACCAGGCAGTTATGGGAGGAAGGGATTTATTGAGGTTACAGATCCAGGGGGAGTTGCATCGTGGCAAAAGAGGCTGGCCCCCTTTCACAGTCTAAGCAGAGAGAAAGAAGCCATCACCAGCAACACAAGCACAGGCACATGCCCGCGAAAAGGCAGAGGTGTGGGAGGAGAGAGATTTGTTTCCCCTTTATATAGACTTAGGGCTGGGTCTTGCAACCCTTTCCCAGACTTGTTGACTTGCTGAGTCTTTAGAATTTCCTTCCTGCATTGCCCTCCCAGGAAGGGATGTCTGTTTCTAGCTAACATGACTTCCTGAGTCCCCTGATCCTCCTTTGTCTCTTCAGTTTGGAAATATGCTATACAATACTCAAGATCACTGTGGATTGATAACAGGTCAAGTTGACAACAAAACTGTACATCACAGCCATGAAATTTGTGCTGATTTGTGATAGAATTCTCAGAAAACAAATAAATTTGTAAAGTTAAGATTTAATGAGATCAATTTTCATGGTTATAAAACTTATCTTAAAATGAAACTAGCATATTCCATTGCAAGAAGTATTAATTGGATAATATCTGATGAGTGCAGTTTGTTACCAGTGTCTTGATTTTTGCTAAAGTACCAGCAGTTTCCACTGCTACTTAAAAAAAATCATAATATATCAGTATTATTCTGAACATAGTTTTGACTTTGCAAACTTGAATTTGGAATTTGTACACCACATTTTGAGAAACAGTGACTCAACAGACCTGGCCTTGATGCAAACTCTGATAGAATTTACCTCTCTTCATTAGGACTCATGGTATAATGAATACTGTTCTTTTTCACACTGACTCAAAGTGAAGCAGAGTGTCTTGTACACCTGATAGATATTGCTTTTAAGCTTTTTAGTATTATGAACCTTAAAATACGTGCTTAAATGAGCAGGAAAGAGCCCCCTTACTGTTCTTTATTCGAGAAATTAAATAGATAAGTTGTATTCTAGGAATAAATAAAAGCCAATCAGCTGGGGGCCCTCCTCAGTGGGGTTGCTGGAATTGTCCATGAAATAGGGGGCTATGAATTATAAAAGCAGTAGCAAGTGTATGTGTGTATTGTTGTTGTTGTTGTTGTGGGGAATAATGTCTCTGTATATTCTTCCCCACCATGCCTTTTACAATCTTTCTGCCCCCTCTTTCACAAAGTCCCCTGAGTAGTAGTGGGTGAGTTTTACATCTGCTTTACTGTTGAGATCTTAAGAGTCTCTGGATTTCTGCTTTGGACTATTTTGGCTATTCTAGGTTTCTGTCTCCATTAATGTTTCATAGGTTATCTGACTTGCTGTTGTGGTAGCTCTCTTGCTCATCTCTCCACTTCCTCAAAGGTTTTGTTTGGGCCCTAGATGATGAATTAGGAATCATTCATTGCCTGCCTGGGTGTCAACCATCATCTCAGGTCGTGTTGGTGGAATTGGGTTGTCCACGGTTCTCACTGCCTTCTGAAAAATACAAACAGAATCTCAGCAGAGAGTGAGATCAGTATAGGTTAAATGAGACCACCATTGTTAATTTGGTGAGATTCTAATAGGTGTAGCCTTGTTATGAGTTTTGAGAACTATTGATCTTCTCTTGGCTCTGGACATGGCAGGTTAGGGACTCGAGCACAGGATATTCAACAGTCATTAAAAGTTGCCTAAGCTATTGAGTTCATTGTTTTGCAACTTGCAAAGAATTGACAAGAATAGACAAGACAAAACGGAAAGTCAGGCAACTTGTATTTTAGAAAAGAAAGTAAAAAAATTTTCCCATGTTGGGAGGGGTCCTAAGCAGGTTAACCACATGGTGATTTGGGTTGGGGTTTCTTATATAGCCTTGGGCATGTAAATTTGGTATCAAGTTGGGATGAGCTTTACTGGTTAGGTTTAAATGTATATAGAAGACCTTGATTAGGGACAAGTCAGGGAAGAGCACAGTCTCTAAATGTACCTGCTTGTGTGGTGGGAGGGGGTGCCCCTGATCCCCATCTTGCATCAACTTTAGGTTTGGACTGCCTGCTAATCTTGCCAAGGCAGGTTGGCATCTGTGTTCTTTTGGGCCTCTGCACCTACCTACATACCTGTCTACCTACCTACTTAAAAAAGGATACCTTGCTCCAAGCCTTGTTAGGGAGACTGAGCCATGTGGAGTCAAACTTTCCTTCTTCCTTTGTAAAGGTATAAAAGCATGGACCTTTCTTTGTCCTTTGGAAACTAAATCCCCTTTCTGTCTTTGGTAACTTCACTGTACTCTTTCATGGCATACTAACCCTCCTGTAAATAATGTGTTAAGGAGTTGAGAGCTGATGATGCCTCTCTGGGCTCAGAGCTCTCCTAGCCAGTGACTCTCAAGCCTCAAGTTCTTTTGCTTTACAAGTGGGTAGGGGACAGAGAGGAAGAAAATGGGGACAGATTCACAAGGTTTGCTCAGACAATGTGTATACTTATTCATAATAAAGATATATAAAAAACAAATTGAAAGAATGTAGACCTGTAGAAAGTTACCTTTCTACACAAAAGATTTAAGAGAGTAGAAATAGCAGCTAAGAAGCTTGCTAGTTGAGTGTGGCACCCTCCCCACAGCTGGGAGGAGTCCTGAGGGAAAATCTTATAGCGACTTGGATCAGGCCTATTTATTTATTTATTTATTATTTTTATTTTTTGGCATTATAAAGATTTTTTTTAAAAGTAAATGCTTGTTTATAATAAAATGTTAATTTTCTAAAATACAGAATTGGATCCCAATAACACAATTTAATAAAATAAGGCACGATGTTTAATAAGGCAAAAATTCACACTGGAGGTTATATAAGGTCACTATGTCCTGAGGGAGGGGGAAAGAAGTTCTAGAATTGAAATAGCTTAAACACTCTTTAGAACATGTGCCAGCATAGTGTAATACATAAATTTGATAAAATAAACTAGATCATTTCCAGAAAACAAACTGTCATTGAATCATATTTTGAATTATATTTTTATCATTTTTCATTATGTATATAGCTATACATATATTCCTAATTATAAGATTGCAAATACAGATTAAGAAAGTGGATCATAAATAACTGAACAAAGTAAGAATAACATTTTCAGCATCCTTTGTTACTACTTTGAATCCTGGTTATTTAAAAAAGGCCCATGTTTTTGTTTCTCAAGAATACAATGTGCTCAGAATACCACACACCTCAACCCACATCTCTATGTGATTTATAAAGCGACTGCTTAGGTTAATACTGTTTCTCAACAAATCAGTGTTGACCATTTAAAACAGTGAAAAGTGCTTTTTCCTACACATCAATTATAAACAGAACTGAACATTGTGTCTTCCAATACTAGTTCCTTCCCCTATATGGGATTTTGAATAAGACCATTTTATCCAATTTATTTATAGCAAAGAACAAAGAATGATCTTGTGAATGCAGAGGGGTTTCCTACCATGGCTTTCTGGTACACGTTATGTAAACAATCTTCATTAAGCTACTGATTTCTTACTCATTTTTATAGATTTTACTACGTACTAGGCTGAATGCTTTCTCTTAATTATTGAGTCTGACTAACACTAGGTAAAAGTTCAGCAGCTCCCAAATCATAATTGGTATTGGTAACGTTTGTCAGTGAACTTTTAAAGTTTACCTCTTAGAAAATATGCACCAAAAATACAGAAAATAGAGGCACAGGCCTTTTTATTAATTAAGCATCCAAATTAGAATGAGCCTCATTGCCGAGTTCAAATATATATGAAGGATCTTAATTGGTTGGTGGACACAGGAGGAGAGTGCAGATTCAGAAAGGGCTCACCAAACTGGCAGGTATTTGTTCATGTATCTTTTAATTTCACATATCCAGCAAATGAATAGTTGAATTCATTTATTCATTTTCTTAATGGTATTTTTGAGCCAAGAAAACTTGTAATTTTGAAATTTGTCATTTTTCTTTTCTTTTTCAAAGATTCATTTTTTTTAAAGTATTTGGACAGAGAGAGAGAGAAAGAGAGAGGAGGGAGGGAGAGAAGGAAGGAAAGGAGGGAGGGAGAAGGGGAAGTGGGGGAGAGAGAGAGAGAGAGAGAGAGAGAGAGAGAGAGAGAGAGAGAGAGAGAGAGAGAGAGAGAGAGAATGAGAATGAAAGAACATGCCAGGGCCTCCACTGTAAGCAAACTTCAGAGACCAGTGCCATTGTGTGCATCTTGCTTTACTGGAAAATCAAACTTGGGTGGTCAGGATTTGCAAGCAAGTGCCTTTAACTGGTGAACCATTTCTCCAGCCCCAATTTGTCATTTTTCACTTTGTGACTAGGTGGGGCGAGTGGTGTGTGTGTGTGTGTGTGTGTGTGTGTGTGTGTGTGTGTGTGTGTATGTGTGTCTGTGTCCTATGAGAACTTAGTCTTAGGTATGTATCACTGAGATTGTTTTCTTGGTTATAGGAATTTTATTATTTTGCTTTTTATAAACTATTAGAATGTGGTTTTTTTTTTCGAGGTAGGGTCTCGCTCTAGTCCAGGCTGACCTGGAATTCACTATGTAGTCTCAGGGTGGCCTTGAACTCAAGGCAATCCTACCTCTGCCTCCCGAGTGCTGGGATTAAAGGTATGCGCCACCACGCCTGGCTAGAATGGATTATTTTTTTGTGATATGAGGTAGGGATTTATTTTCATGTGGATCTTTAATTTTTATAAGCCATTTTTTCACTATTTTTCCCCAAATGAGTTTGGCTTTTATATAACCTGTTGATCTATTGAATTGGTATATTCTTGACTTTTTCTACTCAAGTTATATCTTTTTGCATTGTTACTGCCATGAATTGTCTTAATTACTATGGTTTTATAGTAATTAATGGAAATAGGTAACATATGCCCTTAACTTTATTCTTTAGCATTGTTTTGGCTGTACTAATTCTAAATTTTTATATGGAATTTTAGACTTTGTTTACCAAATATATTAAGACTTTAAAGTGCAACTGTGTTGATGTTTAAAGATAATTGTTATCTTTCCATTTGCTGTTTAGAGTTTTAGTGTCTGAACAGTAATGTTTGGATTTTTCAGTTACAGTGTTAGAATTTTTACTTTTACCTCTACCTAAATGTTTTGAATTTTGGTACATATAATGGTTACTTGAAAAAGAATCACTTATTTTTAGTTTGTTTTTGCTAGTAAAACAAATTTGGAATACAGTTGATATTTGTATTTTTATTTTATATCCTGCAACTTACATGGATGTTCTATGAGAGATTATTTTTTATGGTGGACTCCTTAGGATTTCCTACATAGTCATGTTGTAAAAGCTCCCTTTAACTTTTCTTATCTGTTCACACTTATTAATTTCTTTTGCCTTATTGCAATAGTTAGGACCTGTGATCTAATGTTGAATATTAATGATAGGAGTGGTGAAAGATATTTTGCCCTCCTCAGTCTTAGGGGAAAATCTATTTAATGTTTCACTGTCAACATGCAGAATATAGATTTTTATTTTTTAAATTCCATTTTTCCTACCCAAGGGTCTTAGGTTCTCCTAAACATTTGGATGTGGAAATGTTTGATTATTATACTCCTTCCAGGCAGCCTCAGGCATTGTGCTTCCAGAGCTTTGCTACATTTCATGGGTTAATACTTGGCTCCAGTTGAGAGAGTTCATGACGGTGGTAGTAGACTAGGAGAGCCACATTGATTGGATAGGTACAGTGATCCACTATCTATTTGAATAGCTCTATAGGTATTTTTTTTTCCAGGATCCCTGAGAGAAATTTTCATTTCACTGAAGCCAAAATTTATACTTCTTTTCAGATTATCACTGGTTTTGAGTCCAGATGCATTCTACCTACTACTGGTCATTTTTACTGGATATATACAGGCTTTTATTAGGTTACCAACCTGGGAGCTAGAGTGTTAGCCAAATTTCCATGTACTTATATGGGAGTTGTCTTTCATCAAGTTGAAAAAGTGCCCTACTAGTAGTTCTACTTTGCTGAGTGCTTTGTTTTCTAAATTATGAAGGCCAATCTATCCTAATCATGCCCAATCTCATCTAAATTATAAAGGGGCAGAATTTAGGTGTTTCCTTTTGTTTTTTGTTTTTTTTTTCCCTTTCCTTTCTTTTGGTGTGTATGCATGTGTGCATGGCATTGTGTACTTGTGGAGGTCAAAGTACAATCGTGAGTGGTTCTTGCTCTCCGCCTTGTTTGAGGCAGGATCTCTTGTTTACCACCATGTTCAAGATGTTAGCTGGCCTTGCAAGCTTCTAGGAGATTCTCCAGTGCTTCCCACCTTGCTGTAGGCATTCTGAGATTACCGAGACCTAGTGTAGAATGTAGCTTTTTTTGTGGTTCTGGGAAGCTGAACTCAAGTATTCAATTCTTGGATGGCAAGTGCTTTATCCACTGAGCCATCTCCCCAGCCAAATTTTTATAAATCTGATAAGATAATAAAACTGTACTCCTTAATCAGCATGATAAATTATATTAATCAGTTTTGCATTTCAGTGTTAGACCTAAATCAGTTGCTCTTTGTAATATATATCTTCAGTTTGATGATACTTCATTAGGTATTTTTGTGTCTGGTCACAAGTAAGGGCTTTCAGCTTTACTTTTAATAATGTCTTTGGCAGGGAATGCTTTCTTATGTGAAGAATTGGATATTTGTTGTGCAGTTTCGTTATTTTATCCTTTACTATTAGGCATAATTCACCAGTTTAGCCAGCGGTGTCTGAGTAAGTTTTAAATTATGAGTTTAGTTTATTTGCTATATATCGGGATAAAGAGGGCCTGTGTTGGTTTTAGTTCATTTTGATTCCTAGCTACTTGTCCACTTAGTCCTATGCAGCTGCATGCTGTTTTAGATTACTTGGATCTAAATCCTCTCATCAGGGTCATTGGTTCTTTTTGTTGTATCAATTTCCAGTCAGTTCTGTGAAAATTAGATTTTGATTATTTTTTTTAAAGATACTGTAATTTTCTTGAGAAGCATTTTTCTTGAATATTTCAAATTCTTTTGAAATCACCTTTTAAAATATATACTAAATCCTTATTTTCCTATAGACACTTTAACATATTTGGTAAGAAAGTTCTTATTTATTAATTTCAGTATATGGGTCATTAATGGATTTGTCTTTGTTGATTCCTTTTTCATGACCATGATTTACATTTTCCTATTTTTCATTTCTAATACTTTTTTGTTGCATGCTGCTGATTCAGTTTTGTAATGAGTAGATTTTCTAAGGATGTATATATAGGCACACATAAATACTTTTATTATTAAATGGACGTATCATGTGTTAGTACCATCATTTCCCTTCTCCCATTGTGAGGACCTTCCTCAGTGTTATTATTGGTGGTGTTGGTTATGAGCTGTGAAAGCAGTAAGGCATTGGCGGGGGGCGGGGGCAGGGGCAGGGGAGAGACAATGCCTGTGGATATTCCCTCCCACTCTGTGGCTCTTAAATCTTTCCACTCCTCTTCTGCAAATTTTCCTGAGTCATGGTGGGTGTTTGTTAAGTCTACTTTAGTGTTGAGCTCTCGGCAACTTCTGGATTTTGCTTTGGTACGTTTTGAGTATCGTCAGTGTCTGTCTCTGTCACCCTGGTGTAGGTTGTCATGCTTACCATGGAAGCAGCATTCTTGCTCATCTTGCCAATAACGTTTTTTTTTCTCCAATGTAGGGTCTCTCTCTAGCCTAGGCTGACCTTTGAATTCACTCTGTAGTCCCAGGTTGCCCTGGAATTCACAGAGATCCTCCAACCTCTGCTTCTAATGCTGGGATTAAAGGTGTGTGCCACCATGCCTGGCTTTAAGGATGATTTTGATATAACAGGTGATTTAGTTACTTTTTCACATGGAACTTGTGGAAGCTGTATTTTTCTTATGAAGGCAAGGCTGTTTTGCTTTTTCCTTTAGTTTTAAGATCTATTCTTCAGTTCAATAGACTATTCTAGGTAAGTTTCTCTCTGATGACGTATGAAGAAGTAGAGGATCATTAGTGGGTCTAGCTTTTTATTAATGTACAAAGAATTAGGTTTCATTGTGGCATTTCAAACAGAATTTGTTTTTGTCTTCTTCTCTTCCGTCTTTTTCCACCTTTTGTCCTCCCCAAGTACCTGTCTTAGTTCTGGAAACTTCTTGACACTTTAAAGTCCAAGGTAACTAGAAAGTTTTTTTTTTTAATTTGATGGGACTGAAACTCCAAAGTTTGTCTTCTGGTCACTGGCAGCTACAATTTCTATTAAGCTGTCTTCCACCTGTTGCTTCTGTGGGGGTCCTTGGAGCTCTGCCACATGTGTGTGCATTCTACCTGTCAGCAAAGGACTTGAGGATTGTTATGCTTCTTTCTCTGGGCCTCAGACTGAATTCAAGAGTGTTGGCTTTTGAGTGTATTCTTTTCAGCTTGCATGCCCACTCTCATTCTTGGGAGTGGTCTCTCTTCCTTTCTTCATCCTTCCCATGTGTTTTTCAATACTGTCTGTCTTGCTATCATCTATCTAATCTATTTATTGACTAGGAATTAATATGGGCATCACAGGGTCTCTTGCCACTGCAAATGAACAACAGATGCATGTTGTTACTTTGTACATCTTGCTCTATACATAGGTACTGGAGAATCGAACCCGGGCAGACAGGCTTTGTAAGCAAATACATTTAATGACTGAGCTATCGTCCCAGCCTATGCTTTTTTTCTTAATAAACTGTTTTCATTTCTATTACCTTAAAAATTGTTTTATGCTTTCGTACTAGCAGTTCATACTGGCAGACTGGCAGTTTCCTCCAGGAAAAAGCCACATAAATGGGCCTGATAAGAAGAATTCTAAAAATGTCTTCAAAAATTACCCATATTCCTGTTGGTTGTGAATATTCCATTACTCCCATGATGATGTTTAATAATTAATTGGCACCAGGGCTGAGAGATTATCTTTGTGGAACTAACTACTCACATGAACATGTTTAAAATCAGATGGGTTTTGAGGTTGGTGACAGACCTCAAGTTTGTAGCATGAGGAGTATCTGGCCCTTCACTGCTACCTTGCAGGCTAAGTCTGAGATTGGCGATGAGCAAGGAAACAGGGCAGCAGTCCTACAACATTAAAGTAGCTCAGAAGTGAATTTTTCTCCAGAGCTTCCAATATTAGTCTTTAAATTAGTTGATAAAAGTCTTTGCCCAGCCGAAATCTTGATTCTAGATTTAGGTATGTTTGCCAAATTTTTAAACTTAACAGAATTCTGAGCTAATAATTTGGTGTTATTTTAGTGGCTAGGTTTATGCTAATTTATTTATTTATTTTTGTATGTGTATGTGAATTATGTGTGAATGAGTCTGGAAGCCAGAGGACTTCTCTGGTATCTTTCCTCAGGTGCTGTTTACTTTTTCATATTGGCTTAGATTGGCTGGCCAATGAACCCCAGGGGTTCTCCTGTCCCCACTTCCCTAGTTCTTGGACTACATGTTCATGCCATTCCTTTTTAGTTGTTGTTATTTCATATTTGTTCTGGGGATTGTGCTCTGGTTCTAGGCTTGCACTACATACACATTACTAATTGAGCCATCTCCTCAGCTCTGCTTTTTGATACTGATGAAACTGTGAACTAATAAAACAGGGATTTCATGCAGTATGATTTTCTTTCTTGAGAATCCCCTTCAGTTTCTGTCTAATTTTACTTGCTCTGTAGTCTTTGAATAGTTGTTTTATATACACCATTTTGTGTTTGTAATTAACATCCATTGGAATGTTAGTCTGATACAAGTTCTTTTGCCTTAACTAGAACTTTATCAAATGTCTTTCTGCTAGACTGCTTAGGAGCTCTGAGTGATTGTGGAAAGTTAACCTTGTTTTCCTATGTGAAAAGGCAAGGAAATATATTATTTACAATTGTTGGAAGATATAATTGCATACTTTTATATGTGCATTATGTGTATATGGTTGTAGTTGCATGTGTGCATTCATGCGTGGATAGGCCAGAGGACAACTTGGGTGTCCTTACTCAGTAACAATGTCCATTAAAAAATTTTTTTTTTAATTTAAAAGACAGGATTTCTTATTGGCCTGACATTTTCCAATTAGGTAAATTAGACTGGCTGGCCAGTGTGCCCTAGGGATCCTCCTCCTCTTTACTTCCCTAGCTCTGAGTTTTAAAGCAAATGCCCACCATGCCCAGTTTTTAAAATGTGGGTTCTGGGAAATAAACTGTGACTATCATGCTTGCAAGGTAAGCTCTTTACAGATGGAGCTAGCTCCCCAGCCTGAAATAATATTCTCTATTGAAAACAGTGGAAAAGAAATAAGCTCATAATGGTTTATAAGGAAATAAAGATGACCTTACTCATAGATGGGTTTTGCTATTTTGCTCTCCAAAAGTAGATGGCCTATTTACATTTAGATTGTTTTGTTTAAGCAAATCTTCTGTTTGAGTGATGAAAAGAGAGACAACTACAAATATTGCACAGGACATGTTGGCTGAAGTTAAGATGAAAGAACAGAGTTGAATTTGGAATCAGGTTACCAGAAGATAACATTCCACTTTCCTGAGTTTGTGTATATGAAGGGAATCTTTTGTTATAAATCTGTTTAGGCTACCAAATATACTTACCTGGTTTGTTACCAATATAGCTGTTTTTAGAGTAATAGTGAGTTTGAAAAATTCTACTAGAGCTCTTTGTAAGTACTGTTTAAAATAGAAATTTTCATAGTTTATTCCTTCTTCATAAAAACATTTATTCCTGTGTCTCAGAGCATGGTGTTTTGTCTTAACACATTGAAATAATACATTTGGATTAGTCTATAAAACACTTTACTAATGCAGGTGCTTGGGTTATATTGTTGCAACTGTTTCTCTTGCACCTTTGCTGGGGATGGGATAGTAAAGATACTTACATAATCAATTTAATAAAATTCTTAAGAAGGAACACTTTATGTGTATTATATAATGTGGTGCTTTATCTTTTTACAAATATGCTCATTTACTGGAATTGGAGTGAAAGAAAAACACCTAGTTTTATAACTATTGCTTGTGACAATTATCAAATAAGGTTCACGGTATTGAACTATAAGATGAGATTAGCTCCATGCCTATTCTCGGCTTCTCTTTTCTTATCCTAGAGGTTGACAGAATGGATTTTTCTTTTGCCTTTCAAACTGGTGCTACCACTTTATAGTTGAATTAGCCTTCTTTTAAGACCCTCTTGCGCTTCTCCCAGCTAACATACCCAGTGTTGGAAGTTAAACCATGGGCCAGGCACATTGCTAGGCCACTCACCTACTCCTCAGCCAATAGCTTTTTAAAGGAGAACAAAGTTGGATAGCTTTTGTCTGTTTAGGCTAGCATCATACTTGTCTGGCTTGTATCTGAAGTAAAGTAGAGGTTCTAAACGTGTAAGTTTAAAACCAAAGAATTCTCTTTTCTCCCAATTGTTTGCTTTCTTTCTTGGATAAACAAATTTTCACAATAATTCTTTCTGTGTCTGTCACTTTTAAAAATAAAATAAGTGGGCTGAAGAGATGGGTTAGCAGTTAAGCCATCAATGCAGAAGGACCTGAGTTCGATTCCCAAGTGCCCATGTAAACCCAGATGCACAAGAGGGCACATGGTCTGGAATTCATTTGTAGCAGTGGCAGGAGGCCATGGTGTGCCCATTCTCTGTCTCTCTCTGTCTGCCTCTTTCTCTCTTTCAAATAAATAAATAAAATATTTTAAAAATAAAATTAGCAAGGTTGTATAACTGGCACAGCTGAATAATGTTTTTTTTTTAATTTATTTAAGTGCTGATTCAGTGATGTTCTATGTAAAGAACTGTGCTTTCCTTGGCCATTGACACTAAGATCTCAGCCATCATAAGAGATTATTCTCAGCTCTTTCCTTTTGGTCCTCATAGAAGTACATTTTTCTCCTTGAGAAGGCCACTTGCAATTTCATTAATGCAGCTTTAGATAACCAAATAACATGTCTGCTCTTCCAATTAATGTCTGACAAGTTCCTGTGATGACTTTGGTCTGTGAGGTTGTATATGGTACAGGAATATCCCAGTCTTAGTTACCTTAAAAACCATCTCTTAAAACTTCTGCTTATGAACTGCAGTTTCTTGAGGCAGTTATGTATAGCGTTTGCAGGTTGGAATTTGAGGATAAAAACTGCTTTCTTTAGAGAAGACACGGCTTCTATTTATTCTGTTAGGTAATTTGGCAGTCTTTCTTTAATGTCTTCTGGATATGACTGAAATCTCTATTAAAAGCCTCCTTGCCCATGGCCCAGATTCAATTCTCTAACACCCACAGAAAGCTATATGCACAAAGTGGCATGGGGTCTGGAGTTAGTTTGCAGTGGCAAGAGGCTCTGGCATGCCTTCCTCCCTCAAATAAAAAAATAACCCAGGGCTGGAGAGATGGCTCAGTGGTTGGGGCACTTGCCTCTAGTGCCTAGGGCCCAGGGTTCGATTCCCCAGGACCCACATGGGCCAGACCCACAGGATGATGGCCCTGGTGCGCTCTCTCTCTCTCTCTCTCTCTCTCTCTCTCTCTCTCTCTCTCTCTCTCTCTCTGCTTGAAAATGAATAAATAAAATATTTTTTTAAACCCAAAATTATATATTATCATTTTGTTTTTGTTTAAATTTTTGTTTATTTCTAAATGACTTAGACTCTTTAGTTTCATTTTTCTAGGTTCCCTTTCTGTTTGGTTTTGAATCTTATTAACTTATTGTTGTGAGCCTTGGGCCATAAGTCATGGCCAGTACAAATATGCATGGAATAACTGTCATTGCTGTGGATAAAGTTTTTCATTTCTCTTGATTTAGAAAATGACATTGCTGAAAGAAACAAAAAAAAAGTGATATTACTGTGTTATGTAGTGGTAAATATTTAAGCTGTTTTCTGGAGTGTCTGACTATTTGGTTTGACAGCAGTGAATGATATAGTTCCACTTGTCCTCCATTATATTGTAAAGACTTATTGTATTGCTTTTGTGGCTACTGATGATCCTTGGATGTTATTTGTGCATTGCCGTTTGTTGCAGTTAGCATTCTAGTTGCTGCGCAGGAAGAACCCAAACAAAAGCAGCTTGTGGAGGAATGGGTTTATTTGACTTACGGACTCAAGGGGAGACTCCATCCTGGCAGGGAAAACTATGGCATGAGCAGAGGGCTGGACATCACCTCTGCCACAGCACTGCAAACAGCGGCAGGAAGGTGTGCCAAATGCTGGCAAGGGGAAGCTGGTTTATAACCCCCATAAGCCCGCCCCAACAACACAGTTCTAGTGAGGTTCTAATTCCTGAATTGCCATCAGCTGCGGATCGATCTATCAGAACACATTCATTTGTTTGTGGGGGACACCTGGATCAAACCATGACACTGTTGCTGAAATGTCTCTTCAAATCTAAAAAAAGAAATTGAGTTATCTTTTTAACTACTTAGGTTTTCAGATTTATATATTTTGAATATAAATTTCTCAAACTTTCAGATAGTTTGGAAAAATTTTTTTCTTCCAGTTATATTATCCTTTTACTTTTTTTGATGTTACATTTTAAAAATTTTTATTATTTATTTGCAAGGAGAGAGAGAGAGAGAGAGAGAGAGAGAGAGAGAGAGAGAGAGAAGAGAAGAGAGAAGAGAGAAATAGGTACATGACAGCCTCCTTCCACCACAACCCAACTCGAGATACATGTGCCTTTCTGTGCATCTGGCTTTACATGGGTATTGGGGTTGAACCTATAGGGGGGATTTGGCAAAATACATGGGGTCTTACAGCTGCATTTTCCCCTGAGTGCGTGTCCTTTAATGCTAAAGAATTAGACACTTGGACAGAATTATTTTTCTTTTCACACGTTTATTCTAGATTAAAATCAGTTAAGGAAAGTGGGAATGGGATAGGGGAGCAGCCTAGTCACCATGTGGTCTATGAGGCTTATAAATCATTATCAAAAGTGCAACAGAATCACTCAAAAAGTGAAAAAACAAATAGTACACATGGGAAAATACCCCCCCTTAATCTCCTTACCGGTAACGAGATCAGAGAGGTGAAGGGCTCAATTCACAGCCTGGTCTGCACACCTCCAGTCCAGAAATAAGGACAGGAAAAAAGTTCGAATCAGGACTTTTTTTTTATTGTCCATAATGAGTTACAATATTTAGTGGGCAAACAATGAGTTGTAATTCCCAATTCCCTGCTGCCCCCCCTCCCCAAACCGCTGGATAACCTCCTCCATGGGTCGTCTGGATCAGTCCTTGTAACAGGGGACCATGGATAGCCTAGTATTCAGCCAGGTTCTCCTGGCCATGCCTCTGGATAGTCTCCCCCACCACGGCTCTCACAATCTTTCCACCCCCTCTTCCTCTCAGTTCCCTGAGTCGTGGTGGATGAGTATTAAGGCTGCTTTAAGATTGTGAGTTTAGGGATCTTTGTGTCGAAGATCGTTGGTTTCTGTCTCACTGGCTTATCCTGTGTTGATTGAATGTCTGTGGCTGTAGGTCCCTTGTTCATCCCTCATTCTCTGCGGGATTCCATATGGATCCTCCACGGTATGACTGTGGTGGCTCCTCTCTTGCCAGAATCTCAGATATCGGCCTACAGTCGGTTGTTAGGGTTAGATGGGCCCCAGCTCTCTCGCTGCATCCTGAAAAATACAAACACAATCTCCATCGGACAGTGTGATCAGTGTAGGTTAACAAATATACACATTTCTGGGTTACCTAGATTCTAATTTTTAGTTGCCTCCCCGTCAATCGCTCCCATAGTGCCTCTTGTCTTGGGGGAGCCCAAGAGTACGGGATCCGGTGCCTATTGCCCTGAATCCCAAGTTCCAGACAAGGGGTCCCCCTCACTAACAGGAAAATTGGCTGAATTTGAAAGCTGTTGATTGTCTCCCTCAGGCCCAGTCTCCTCCATTGCACAAGTGCTCCTTTCTTAGTTCACTGTTCTCTCCCAGTAGGAGGTGTGGTCAGCCTACTCGTGTCATTGGTCTCTGTTTACTCCAGCTGTTGTTGATCAGTTTCCCGTGGCAGCCTGTGCAGTGCCTTCCAGCACTACACTAACTGCCTTCTGGGGCCTGGATACCATTCCAGACGTTGAAGGGTTTCTCGATGCTGATTGATGGCAGTCTGTGGTTTCTTCAGTAACAGGGTTTTGCCTCAGGACTGGGGAGAGCATTCAAGAGCTTTGACAGAATTCTGTCTTGTTGGTGGATTCTCATGGGTCGCTTTGGTCAACAGCTCAGTGAGGGAAGGAACCAGTGGTTGGAACCAGGGGTCGTCAGGCTGATCTAATTATTCACAGGCTTAGGCTCTCTCCCCTACCACTCATGGCCCCTCTTGCCAGTCGACGCTCACTACTTACTCAATAGGTTACAGTATGATCGTGAGGATTTTATTTATTTATTTTTCTTTTAGTTTTTGAACCTAGTATGGTTTATCCTCATGCTTAAGCCATTCCCCTCCACCCATATCTTACCCCTCATTCATAACCTCTCACTTTATTCTACTAGTCTGCATTAAGAACACGGTTATCCTGGTTAAGGACCACATATGAGAGAGAATATGCGGCGATCGATTTTCTGTTCTTTTGAGGGAGGGGTAGCAAACCCTGGATGTCATCGTGGGTACAGGGGGTGGGGCCACCAGATTGGGCAGGCAAGGGGAGCAGATCTACCGGTGCCTGCGGACCCAGTGGATGGGGTTGTCAGGGGGAGGGGCAAGGGGGGTGAGGCCGCTGAGATTACTGGAACTAGTGTTGCTGGGTTCTTTGGGCGCAATAGAGGGGCTGATGGGTTCCTCAGGAGCAGAAAAGGAGCGGGGCAGATGCGTTGGAGCCTGGAGGTCAGGGGGGAGGGGCTACTTAAGAACCCCTTGGCCAATTTGGAAGGTGGCAGAGAAAGAAAAGGAAAAAAATAAAAAATAAACAAGGAACCGGTGCAAGAGAAAGAAAAGGAAAAAAAGGATTAAATAACCAAAATAAACAAGAGAACAGAATAGTGAGGGGGGAGGGGCGGGCAGACGTGCTGGAGTCTGGAAGGGGGGCGAGGGGGCCC
>PVHP010001382.1:0-72804 GCA_004024765.1 Zapus hudsonius | reverse complement strand
AGGCACAGCCTGCCTGCTCCGGAGGACTCACTGCCTCCTGCGAGCGCTGGTACACATTGGAGGCCTCCAGTCGTGAGGATCCTGTTCTGGGAGGTGTCTGGAGCTCAGCACGTGGCCACAGCTTGTGTCCACGACCTGGATCCCCGCTGAAAACCCTGGCCCTTGATACCCGAGGTGTATGGCGTATCTGCTAGTCAGCCATCTTCCCCGGAAGCCAGTATGAATCTGAATCAGGACTTTTAAAGATTTCTTTGCTGGCGTGAGTGACAAGGCTCCGGCCTGGGAGTGTCCTTGATAGCATGACATGAGGTCACTGTGTGAGGCCATGCCCTCTCTGCCTGTGGGAGGGGTCTTTCTCCTAATTCCTCTTAAACCCAAGCCATCTGCCCTTGCAAACAAGTGTCCTTGTAGAGCCATCTCTCAAGCCCATGTTTTATATTTTGCTAGTAGTGCACTCTGTTTTTTCTTAATAGTTTAAATCTTGGTATTCTATCTTCAGAAACCAACAATCAACCATCTACACAACAAACAAAACAAAACTTCTACAACCATCTACATAATAAAAACTCTCCAAACTTTGCTTCAATGAGGTTACAAGATTACCCCCTCCCCCGTGTTTTATTTTGGAAGCAGATTCACATTGGATCTATTAATACAAACTAACAATTTTAAACAATACTTTTCTTATTCTGACCAAAGGTCAGATAGCACACAGGTCCATCTTTACTTCAGCAAAAACAGCTAAGGCCAATTTGAGGTCTTCTGGAGTTAACCCTTGTAACATAGCCATATATCGATGTAATGTTAAATTATCTTAATTATTTCTGTTTCAAATTGTGCACTATTTTTTACATTGTTATAAAAACATGATGTTTTGTACTGATAGTTTTGTACATATGAGCTTTCAAACTCCTAGTTTTACCAGCTCACTTTAACAACTAAGCATTCTTCCCAGACCCTGGTCTCATGTTTTAAAACTACGCTCTAAGCCTTTCTTCCAAGGTACACTAAGATGAATTAGGAATGGGCTTATACCAAGATATAACAAACAGATAAATAATTTTTGTTTTAAAAAGATCCATTACCCATTGCTTTGGCAAGTTAGTAGAGCTTACCTAGAATATTTAACATATGACTAGAGTTTCTGCAACTTTATAAAATCTTCCAGAGTTATATCTCCTGTACAATTTGTAAGAAGAACTCTGTTGTTATCATAACAGGTAAGTTTTTGGAGAGTATAAATATTCCTATTGTGCTTGCCAATAGCAAGTAACAAAACAGTAGTTATTTGCTGACCTTTTCAGACATTTTTCAGATAGGGTAAGGCATAAATAAATAAAGCAATTCTTTGATTTCTGATAAGTGGCTTTGAGAGTAATAGGAACTGCCTCGTTCTGCATTGTTTGTGATATATTGACACTTTATTTGCTTGCTCAGCATTCCACTATAGTGACCCTGTGGGCTTAGAATGCATGCTGCATCTTTCCCCTTCCCCATGCTAGAAATTCTACCTTCTTATATTGATCTTACCTCTCCTGTTCTCTTTAGTCTCAGTGAATATTTATGGTGTTCCTTTTTTATCTTGCAAAGTTAAAACTCTACCTATTAAGCAACATCTTCTAGAGGCCTGGTCAGATGGCTCAGTCAGTGAAGTGCTTGTTACACAAGCCTGGGGACCTGAGTGAGTTTAAGATTCCCTAGCTCCCATATAAAAGCTAGGTGTGACAGCACACACCTACATTTCCAGCACTGGGCATGCAGAGAGAGAAGGATCCCAAGGGCTTTCTGGCCAGCCAAATCATCCATGTCAGTGTGATGCAGCTAGAATGTACAGATGTTTATGTGTGTGTGCCATGGGGTCTGGCAGGGACATGGTGGTGTGATACAGGCTAGTATTAGGGTTTAGGAAAGAGTCCTCAAACCCTAAGCCTTTAGTTCATGTTTGCATATAGCCAAAGATTTGGACAGACCAAACCAAGAAGAATAATTATTAAATTACTACATCTGTTGAAGGCTGAAATTGTTTGAAAGATTACTACCATCAAGATTCGGCCACCTGTTCTGCATTGGGACAGCAGAAAAAATTCTTATCTTTAAAAAAAATATTTTATTCATTTTCAAGCAGAGAGAAACAGATAAAGACAGAAACAGAAACAGAGACAGAGAGAGCCACCTCGTGTGTCTGGCTTATGTGGGTACTGGGGGATTGAACCCAGGGCCTTAGGCACAAGTGCCTTAACTGCTGAGCCATCTCTCCAGCCCGGAGTATTCTTATCTTGAAAGTAATGGGCCTGAATACTTAAAGGAGTGTTTTATTCTTCTTTGGATTAACCAATCTTACAGCCCACCTCGTACTACGGGAATATAACAAATGCAGGAATGAAATAGTCATTGGATGTATGGCACTGTTTTTTGGAAATGGCCACTGGAAAGTGTGAGGCAGGGTTGTTTGAGTCCTTTTATGGAGAAACAATGGATCCCTGAGGATGAAACATGGGTTGCAATGGAGTCCCCATAATTTTTGACATGCCAGTACTATGGGTTGGTAGCCAAAGACAGCTGCTGGCTCAGGATGGGTTGTTCTCCAGGCTGGGTAATTAGCTGTTCACAGATGTTGAAATTGGAGCTACAGGATTTGATTTTTGTTCTCTTTGTTTGAGATCTTGCATTGGCCCAATCTTTCCTTGTAATGCTATTTGCATTGTGAATGTTTACTGCGCCATTATATATTTGCTTTTATAGTCTCACACTGAAGAGATCTTAGACTATAGGGGTGTTTAAATAGGGTTAGGATTGATAAAAACTGTGGGGACCTTTAAATTTAGACTGGGCGCATTACATTTTCCATCATTGATGATTTTCAGTATGGGGCCTGGGTGGAATCTGGTGATTTGAATCAGATGTCCCCCATAACCTCATGTATTTTTGAGTGCTTGGTTCCTAGGTGTGACAATTTTTAGTGCCTTGTTGGGGGAGGTGTGATGTTGAGGGCAGATTTATAGTTGTTCCTATAGTTTGCTCCCCTTTGCAAGAGCTCAGCTCATTTTCCTGTTGCTGTTTTACACGTGCTGTGATAGAGGTGATGTCCATCCTGTGCTCATGCCATGCCTTCCTCTGCCATCATGAAGCTTCCCCTTGACTGTAAGCCCCCCCTCAAAAAAATCCTTTCTTTCTCATCAGCTCCTTTTGTTTGGGTGTTTTGTCCTGTTAGAAGGTTACTATAACACTGTGTCTTACTTTTCTGTTACTATCACATTAAACTTGAGATTGACAATTTATAAATGTTTTATTTGGTACATTATTTAAACTCTGTAAAGTGTAATAGTATGTTACTAGCATCCAGTAAAGGCCTTCTTGTATTATAAAATGGCACAGTACATTGTTTCAAAAAGCTTTATTCACAGTTTCTGTACATGTACTTAATACATCATCATCTACTCATTGTATCTTCTTTTGTTCCCCTTACTTTGTTCATCTTCCACTGAATCCTTTCTTTCCTTCCTCTTTTGATAGATTTCCCTTTTTTTTTTTTAAATATATTTTATTTATTTATGAGAGAGAGAGAGAGAGAGAGAGAGAGAGAGAGAGAGAAAGAGAGAGAGAATGGGCACAGCAGGAACTCCAGACACATACGTCCTCTTGTGCATCTGGCTTTATATGGGCACTGGGGAATTGAACTCGGGTCCTTCTGCATTGCAGTCAAATGCTTTAACCGCTAAGCCATCTCTTCAGCCCGAGATTTCCCTTTTTTAATAATATATTTTTATTTATTTATTTGAGAGAGGGTGAGAGAAAGAGGCAGCTAGAGAAAGAATGGGTGCACAGGACTTCCTGCCACTGCAATCAAACTCCAGATGCAGCCACTTTGTGTATCTGGCTTTATGCAGGTACTGCAGAATTGAACCTGAGCTATCCCACTTTGCAAACAAGTGTCTTTAACTGCTGAGCCAACTCTACAGCCCACCCTTTGACCTCCTTCATAATCCCTGATGAAACGTCAATGAGCTCATTATTATTCAAGTGCAGAGGGCATTTTATAGTGAGACAGAATAGCATCATTCTTACTCCTCTAACAAAAATGGCCTCATGACCTAATGTATTTGTATTTACTTCCTAAAGGCCCCATGTCCAGGATCAAATAGCTTGAATTTAATTAATGTAATTAGGTTTCCAAAATGTGTTCTTTGAGGTTGATATGTAAACCATAGAAGTATGTAAGGTGACAAAACACTATATTGATAAAGAGAGAGTAAACAGGTTATCTAGTAAAAACCCTCAGATTGACCACTGACCTGTTTACTCTCTCTTTATCATGATAGTATTTCTGGCCTTCTCCCATCCTTTGCCAGTCTGTGACTTGGGCATTGATGCTGCTACATGCTTATATATTCTGTTTTGTTGGTTGTTTTGGTGGTGGTGATAATAATAAGGAAATACCAACTTGAGTTGGTAGGAAGTTTGTGAAGCGTTTTATTTATATTTTCTAAATAACCATAATTGAAACATATTCTTTCCTGTTTTACCTCAGAGGAAAGTAAAGATGGAGAAGCTAAAACTTGATTCAGTGAGTTGCAGAACTAGGTTTTGGATACAGCAATAAGTAATTTTAAAACTTTAATTTCTCTGTTATTGTTCCTTGTTAATGAAGCAAGTCACATTGAGTTTCATTTTCTCATTAGTCTATTAAGATTTAATCTATGCCAAATTGCATCCCTTTAACACTCATGAAAATACTGATTGGCTAGGTACAACTCGAGTTGCACAATGTTATTATATTCAAGACTTTATATAATCTCTAGAGTTACTCTCTAGAGTTACTCTCTACCCATCATGGAATACAAAAAACCTCTCACAAGTTTTTGGAATGACAACAGTTTAAAAGAATGATTCCTCAAAATACATTAAATTAAAAAAATACATTAAATTAATGATCATTGGGAGAAACATTGTAATGCAATCAACCAATTTGTGACAGGAATAAACAAACCAACCATTGCTTACTGAATATGTGGAATTTCCCTTATTTTAATACTTTTGGTCATACAATCTAGTAAATTATAAACCCCAAAGAAACAGCAAAGTGATAGCATAATTTTTGGGCTCACAATTGTGGGTATCTTACTTACCCTGCCTGCCGTGCTGAGGGAGAAAAAGAGGAACTCAGAACATTTTTTTTTAATTGACACGAGAGCTAGTCTAGGCAGATATGAAGCAATTGCTTCATTGTTTTCACTTTTTCCTCAGCAAATAAACCTAATTATATTATGACTAACATTTTTTTAGTCTCTCCTTTGCTGAAAACTCAACAATACCAGGAAAAAAATTACAAGGAACTTAAAAACTATTAATTATTAGTAATTTAAAAATTATTTATTGTTAGTAATTTTGGGGAAACATCAAAGTTGTCAATTATTTATTCAACATAGAATTTGACAAAAGTAACACACTCTATACTTAACTCCAGTTCTGTTAACAGAGGATTGAATTCTGGGTCTTCACCATCATGTGGGATGAGGAGAATTCCTTGGAAGAATAGACTGTACTTGAAGTTTTCATCTCCTCACTTCCTGTTTCCTTTTAAATCTCTTTTGGTTTCTGCTAGTCTGTGAAACTTACCTTGCTGTACTTAGCAACAGTTCCTTTCTTACTAAATTTAAGAATCAACTAATAGGACTTTGTTCATCAGTACCTCAGCAACATTTTCTAATGGAATGTGGTTCATGGATTCCTTGGGGGGGGGTCATTGTACATTAGCACCCCGGTTCATCCACACAGCTGGGTGGACAGAGTCTTGGGACAGCGATGAACTGATGGGCATAGCCATCTAGGAGGCACTAGCAGTGAAAAGCTCATTTATTATGTGGGAAAAAGTTGTTTATATAGAGGAAAAACCAGAGGTAGGGGCATAAGCAGCAAGGGGATTGGTAGGGGCAGGGTAGTCTGTGGATGTCTCATGAAGGGATTGGCAGGGGCCAGTAACCTATTGATGCCTAGGTTGCATAGATAAGTTGGGGGGAGGGCTTTCTCAGCGCCAAGTGGTGGGAGTTACGTGTCTTTAGACATGTAGTGGATGAGGGTGGCAGCAGAGGAGCTGTGACCTTTAAACTTTTATTGCCCAGGCTCGTTATTACATCTGGGGTATGTGACCTTTGGTAAAACTCAGGCCTGGAAGTATCTGGGCTTATCACAGTTTGTTTTGGCATGTCAGGGGGCTGGAGTTTTTAGGAAAACAAGAGGACAAGGCCGAATTCCTAACGGTCTCAATCTCATATAAGGATGAGATTATTGAGGTTTCAGACTAGCCTCAACTTTCCTTTAACCTTATGTTCTCCATGTTCATCAACAGGATCCCACAAAGGAATGCCTTTTTAACTTGGTCTTTTTATACGCTATTTTCCTGGTTTTCTTTCTGCCTTAAATAGTGATTTCTTTGTGCTTGCATTTCCTAGTTTTTCCCTTTCCCACCTATAAATGATGGACTGTTTGAAGACTTTGCTTTCTACTCTTTGCTTTCTATTTACATAGGTTGCCTAGGCAGATTCAGTAAGAACTTTTACTTTAAAATTTGTTAGCTAATAAATCCAAATATATGTTCTGAACCCCTCCAGTTTTCCTAAATTCCTTTAACCACACCATTTAATGTTTCTTAGATGCTTAACAGGCCAAGGACATATGTGTCTTTGATTCTCATCCCCTGCCATTTAACAAGTCTAGTTTCTTCTTCCTTCAAAATGCATCTAAGTTCCATCACATCCTTCCCTTGTTGCCTAATTCAAACCTTCTATTGTCTTGCTTATAGGTCAGTAGAATAATGCTTGTGTGTGTGTGTGTGTGCACGTGCGCGCCCCTGAAGAGCTCCTCTGTTGTGGGATTAATTATCTGCAGTGGCTCTTTTGCCTGGTCTTCTGGTGAACCGGTTTCTCTTTTTCCTGTTTTGGGAGCTTGCAGGGCTCTCTGTCTGTTCTCTGCTCTGCTCCCCTGCAGGACTGGGGTTTCAATCCTATATGGCCATATCCAGTTGTTTACCTGGGACATGGGGACCTGAACTCCTCATGCCCTCAGTCAGGCTGGCACAGAAAGTATACTTAACTGCTTAGCCATCTTTCCAGCCCTACATCAATAGAGTAATCTTGTATTTGTTTTCAACCCTCTACCTCTGTTGTGTGACCCCATATAAAATGTTATTTAGCCCATTAAAAAAAAGTTCATGGTATCTCACTCTAAATTTGCATTCTATGTTATATTCTGGATGAAGTTCAACTCCTTTTCATGTTTTTTTAACCCTTTCAGTTGTGTTCTTTCTGTAGCTCATGGACCACATGTGGCCAAGAGTAGCTATGAATGTAGCCTAATACAAAATTACAAACTTATTTAAAGCATTATGTGATTTTTGTTTTATAATCTAATTATGTGCTTCTTGAGCTTAAACTCTGTAGCTAATAGTGTGTTATGTTGCAGTGTCACAACATTGGGCAGCATGCCTGATAAATTAGAATCTTCTGTTTACCTGACTTGGTTTACCTTTATCTTGCTGTGTGAAGTCATTTTGAAATTTTTGTTTCTTATAAATAATAAGCTCATTTCTGTTTAGAGACCTTTTGCAGTTATGGTTCCTTTTCTACCACGTATCTAGATTGTTGCAAGTTTTCCTCTATCTTCTAGATTTTGGCTTCTTTAGAGAGTCCTTGCTGAGCTGTCACCATTTCATTACCTTATTCTGCCTTCAATCATCTATGGCATTTAAAGCTCCTTGACAGAGTAAATGTTTGTCTCTTCTTCCACTGAGTCCCAAGTTGCTAGTATGAGATTTGGAGCTCTGTGGTTTGCATGGACAGTGCCGGGTAGGCCCATGTGTTAAAGCTGGATTCCTAGCCTTTGATGCTATTGGAAGGCAGTAGAACCACTAAGATGTGTGGCCAGATTGTTAATGTGTCAGTATGTTCTGTAATCCTGCCACAAAGTGCTGCCTCACCACAGCCAACACAAGGCCAATAGTATTTGAACTGAAATACCCCAAACTTAAAAATCTTTCCTCTTTTGTAGTTGTTTATTTTCACACATTTGTTTCAGCAATGAAAAGCTGATACATGGAGTGTTTGTTGAATGAAGAATGGAGCTTCCATTTTAATTCAGATTATAAACCTAATGTTGTAGTTAACCTTCTCATTGTTGGCACAAAGAACCTGACCACAAGCAGCTTGAGGAGGAAAGGGTTTATTTTGGCTTACAGGCTTGAGGGGAAACTCTATGATGGAAGGGAAAACAGTGGCATGAGCAGACTGGACATTACCTCCTGGCCAACTTTAGATGGACAACAGCAATGGAGAGTGTGGCAAATACTGACAATGGGAAGCTAGCTATAAGCCTGCCCCAACATACCTTCAACAAGGTTCTAGTTTCAAAATTGCCATCAGCTGGGGATCAAGCATTCAGAAAACATAAGTTTATGGGAACACTTGAATCAAACCACAACATTTTGGCCCTGCCCCTCCATAAACTGATGATCACACATGATCTAAAATGCAATGTACACAGCCCAACTCCAAAGGTCCATATAGTTTTTATTAATCTCAATGATACTAAAACATTCACATAGTTCATGGTCTTTCAACTGAGCGATAACACAAACAGAACAAACCCACAGTGGCACAGAATAAATATACACACTGCAAAAGATGGCATTGGGCATAGAAAAGACAGACTGAACCAATTACAAGATTTAAAATAAACAGGGATAACATCAAACTCTAAAGTCTGGCAATTCTCGAGTTCCAATTCCTCCCCTCCATCTTGGCTACTCAGTCTGACACAACTTCATCTGGTGCTGGCAGTTCTCGTTGGCAGCCTTCCCATGGTCCTAGCATCTCCACTGGGTCTCCACAACCACCCACAATTCATCCTCATGACTCCATTGGGCTCCCTTGCAGGCAACCCAACATGCCTGATTCACACTGCTCATGGCCATTTCCAAAAAACAAAACCGTGTTGCAAATCCAATGACCCTCTCTCTCTTCCTGCATTTGCTATACTCCATAGTATTGGGTTGGCTACTGTTGTACAGTCAGCCACATGCTGTTGTGATGAACCTCCATACCAGGCACAGTTATGGGAGGAAGAGATTTATTGAAGTTTCAGATCTAGAGGAAGTTACATAATGATGAAAGAGGCTAGCCTCATTTTTTTTCAGATCTAAATAGAGACAGACAACCCATCACCAACTTTGTGCACGCACACACACGGGCGCACACACACACCCCAGCAAACAGGCAGGACCAGGATAAAGAGATTTCTTTTCCTTTTATATAGTCTTAAGGCACGATCTGACAAATCTTTCCAAGATTTGTTGGCTTCCTGAATCTCTAGAATTTCCTTTCTGAATTACCCTCCCAGGAAGAGATGTTTGTTTCTACCTGACGTGACTTCCAGAATCCCCTGAGCCTCCTTCGTCTCCTCATTTGGGGGGGAAATCTGCTACATAATTTAAGATTACTGTGGATTGCTAACATGTCAAGTTGACAACAAAGCTTAACTACCACAGCTACCAATTTGTTGATTCAGGGGGAAACAAAACCAACTTTGAAGAGTCCCCCACTCTTCTTCATTCATACCCCCTGCTTCAAAAAAGTATGCATTCTTCCTGCTGTTCCAATGCAGAATAGCTGGCCCAGTCTCAGTGGTTGCAATTTCTCAAACAATTCCAGTTGGACAGGCAGCAGTTTGAACCCAAAGATTTCATTTCTTTCTGTGCCATTATCATTTTCTCACGCCGGTCCATTTCTATACACAGCATCCTTCACAAGTTCTCAGGACACAGGCAGGCCAACTGTAGCAAGTCTTTCACAAAAATTGCTTCTGGCACAGTCATGACAAGGTATTTTCTCACCATGGTAAGCCAAACCTCACAGTCCACAGTTTTTACTGCATTCAAATCTTTCAACTATGACCAGAATCCATCAAGCTGTACTTAACAGCATTTCAAGGCATCTCATAGGCTGTGGCTTCAAATCTGTCCACATTCCTCCTGCATATCAGTTGTAAAAGGCCAGAGCCACTGAATCTGGGTTCTATCAGGAATGACTGACCCCACTCCTGGTACCATTTTAACTGTTGCAGTTAATATTACTGCTGGCACAAGGAACTTGACCAAAAGCTGCTTGTGGAGGAAAGGGCTTATTTTGTTTTATAGACTCAAGGGGAACCTTGATGATAGCCAGGAAAATGATGGCATTATCAGAGGCTGGACATCACCTTATTGGCCAACATCAGGTAGACAACAGCAATAGGAGATTGTGCCAAACACTGGCAAGGGGAAGCTGGCTGTAACACTCATAATAAGCCTGCCCCCAACAACACACCTCTAACACAGTTCCAATTCCAAAATTGCATTCAGAACACAGAAGTATATGGGGAATACCTGAGTCAAATTACCACGCCTTATTCCAAAAGGAATATGAAATAGCTTTTCAATTTCTTATTTATTAGAAAACATGAGTGCTTGCAAAATATAGGTGAAAATAATTGCATGTGATATTTAAATATATGTCATGCAGGATTTTAGATCATTTTAAAATATTTACCAGGAATTTGGTTTATAATCTTGACTACCAAAGTGAAACACCTTGTTTGTATGAAGTTAACATTCTTTTACACAAAAGAAGCATAGTATTTCTTAGCATTTATGCTGCTTTACCTCAGTACTTACCCATCTTCAAAGTAAATGGATGGAATGACACCTTGATATATAGCTCAGGTAATGGATGGACATATTCATAACATCCGGCATTCATACTTAGCCCTTTTCTTTATCCCCTCAAAATGCTTGCATTTGTTTTTCAGTAATAACTTGTTTTAATACTGTTACCAAGTTGCTGCTCTTTTCTAAGTGAGAGATGGTTTATTTATTATTCTCTTGGCGTACAAGTGTGAGGTGAGTTTTTCCTTATTTTTGTATGTGGAGGCCTGGGGTTGATGTTAGATGTCTTCCTCAATTCCTCCCACCTCCTCTCCCCACCCCTTTGGTTTTTCTCTGAACTTGAAACTAATTGAGTTAAACTAGTTTGAGCAGCGAGTCCTAGGGTTCCTCCTGTTTTCTGCCTTCCCACAGCTGAAATTAAAGGCACATGCTTCTTCCATGCCTAGCTTTTAAGTTGGTGCTGGAGATCCAAACTCAGGCCTTCATGTTTGTGTGGCAAGCACTTTACTGAGCCATCTTCCCAGCCCCCTTGTCATTTATTATTCCCCGACAGGTTGAAGATAGCCATACAATAATAGGCTAACAAGGCCACTATATAAACTACTATACTGCTGCATAAGTGACTATATAAACTGCTTTGTCCCCTTGTTTCCTGTCTCCCTCCCTCCTTTCTTTGTCTCTCTCCTTCCCCCTTCTATACTGCTACGTAAACTGCTAAATAAACTAGTATGTCCCCTCATTCCTTGTCTTCCTCCCTTGTTTCCTCCCCCCTTTTCCTCCTCATCTATCTTCTTTTCCCTTCCCCTTCTCTCCCCTCCCCTCCTGCCTTTGCCTCTCTGGAGCTGGGATTATTTATCACCATGCCTGTCTGGATAGGTTGTGGTCTTTCTTTGGAGGTTTGAACATCTGCCATCATAGATTTGGAATTAATGAGGCAAATTATGAGTTTCATAGTACTGTAATTCTGGACCTCATATTAGTGGAGAATTAATTTTATTTTAATAGAATTCCTATCACTTCAACCTGTTTACTTAATTTGATTAAAAATTGGATGTCTTCAAAATTAGTTTAAGATAAATCTTGTATTTGGAATATAATTAAGTTATTTAATCTTTTCGTATATTGAGGAGTCAACCAAAGCTCCTAAACTTTTGTATGTTTTTAAATAATTGAAGCATTTGGGGATGCGTGGAACCACTGTTTTGGTCACTGGTAGCTGATTAACTTGGAAGGACCACACTGTGTGTCAATGTTCATTGTGTCTTTCAGTATGCTCTTTAAAAAAAAAAAAACAAACATTTTTACTTTAACCTACAGTGTATGTATAACAAAGCTGTTTGGGAGGTAGTTATTTTTGTCTCCTGTTAATATCTATTTTAGAAATTTTCATTTTTATTGGGAGTCTTTTTAGTCACTGACATGTTTGCCAGGCAATCATGAGGACCTGTATTAATCCCTGCAATTTATATAAGAATGCCAGGTGTAGTGTTATGTTCCTGTAACCCAAGCACTTGGAAGGCAGGGAAAGAAGGATTCCTGGGGCTTAATGGCCAGCCTCACACAATTGGTGGGCTTCATCCAATAAGAGACCATGTTTCAAAGAAGGGAGATGCACTTCAGTCCAACAAGAGACCCTTGTTACAAGGAAGGTGGTAGATGCACTTCAGGCCAATGAGAAACCATGCCTCCCCCACACTCCCTTTCTTCCCCTTTCCTTTTCTCCCACCCCCTCCTTTCCCCTCTCCTCTCCCTAAAACTAAAGAACCTAAAAATAAGCCTCACCAAGGATGTAAAGGGCCTCTGCAAAGAAAAACTTGATAAGCTACTGAAGAAAGAAAAGAAAATTCCAGACTTTGGAAAGTATGAGCAAATCTTATGATGGTATCCCCGTTTCTCTCCTCCCTGTCCCCAATCTACTGGTTATCCTCCTCGTTGGGCATACTGGATCAGTCCATGGAGTAGGGGGTTATGAATTGCTATAGAGGAAGCCAATCCTCCCCCACACCTTTGTGTGTTGTTGCTGGGGGTGGGGGCATGTCCATTCTCCCTCACCATGGCTCTTATTCTTTCTGCCCCCTTCTTCTGCTCAGTTCATTGTGGGTGAGTTTTAAGTCTTGCTTTATTGTTGAGAACTTATGTACCTCTGGACTCAAAGTTGGTTTTGATTAGTCCAGGTTCAGTTCAGTTTCATAGTAGTTACTGATTTGTTAGGTGCAGTTTAGACATGTGTTCTAGAAATGAGAATTTAAGTACACCAAAGTTTATAACCCTTATGGAGGAGCTGAATGTAAGAAAGAGTAATGCAAAAGTACCTTTTTAACATAAAAATGGGCCATGAGCCTTTCTTGCCCACCTGGTTCATAGGGCAATAGTCAGGCAGGACTTGCTCAATGGGAAGTAGGCCCCAGCACCCTTCCACCCACATTGCCCATGAGGGAAATGTCAGCCAGCACCTGAGGGCCATCACTGTTACCCAGGACAGGGAGGTTCTCTGAGTTCAAGGCCCTCTTTGGACTTCAGTACTGCATAAGAGCCTGTGTCAATCCACTAATAGTAACCGTTACCCAGGTTCAAAGGTGTAAAAAAGGCTCTTCTACAGGTTGGCATAATCAGATCATAAATAGCTGCAAGGAATTCAATCACTAATGAATTGACCTGTGAGGTGGGGAATAAACCACCAATTAGTACTGGAAAAAGGACAAAGTTAAATCTGCACCAGGTACGAAAAATCACAACCAAAAAATAGCTCAAAGAACACAAGGGACCAATCCACCAAAACCATTCCCAGCCTCCCAACTCTTCTATAAAGGAAGCCAAAAATCACTGAGACAGGAAATGTCAGAGAAAAAAATTCAAAATCCTACTTCCAAAAAAAAAAAAAAAAAAACCTGAACATATAGAAGCCTCAAGCTAGCATATGAAAAATAAGGAGGTGAATTCAGGATTTTGACAAGTCTCCAAAGTGATTGATACCGTTAATAAATTAGAAGAGGAGAAAGTCCAAAAACACGGTGGACATTCAGCAGGAATTTGAAACACTGAAAAACAACCAAACAGATTTTGGAAATAAAAGAAACACTCAAAAATCAAACAGAACATCACCAACAAAGCTATACAAAGGTGGAATTTTAGAGATGGAGGGAAAAGTTGAAACAGTACACACAGACACATAAAAAAAATCAGGCAGCAGGAAAAATGCTTCAAGATGCCAAGAAATAATTAAATTAGAACAGAAATTAATGAAATAAGGACTAAAAGAGCAATACACAAAATCAGCCAAAGACTTGATCTTTAAAAACATTGACACACCCTATAGTAAAACATACCGAAAAAAGTAAAATCAGAGATTGAAAAAAAATTGTTACAATAGAATCCAAAGAATTCAGAAGATCATTTAGAAACATATTCTAAAAAGCTGTATAACCTAGATATTATGAATGAATTTCTAAATGTGTACGAGCTACCAAATTTAAAGCTACAAGACAAAAATTTAAACAAACTTATATGAGCAATGAGATTGAAGCAGTAACTAAAAGTCTCTCCACCCCAAAAACAAAACAAAAAACAAACTCTGGACTAGTTAGTCACTACCACATTCAGTTAACTTTTTAAAAAATATCTATTACTTCTCAAACTGTTAAAGGGAAAGAACACATCAAACTCATACTATGAAGCCTGTTTTATCTCCATGCCAAAACCAAGTACACATACAAAAAAAGACTAAAGGCCAATTTATCTGATAAGCATAGATGCAGAAATGATTTCTAAACAATTTGCAAACAATTCAAGAACACATTAGAAATGTACATCATGCCAGGTCTGGTGGTACATGCCTGTAATCCCAGCATTTAGGAGGCAGAGGTAGGGGGATTGCTGTGAGTTGAAGGCTACCCTGAGACTGCGTAGTGAATTTCAGGTCAGCCTGGTTAGAGTGAGACCCTACCTTGGCAACCAACAAGAGCAACAACAAAAAGATCACACAGGCACGCACACACACAAAATTACCAATTTGGTTTCATCCCAGAAATACAGGATTGGTTCAACAATTATGCAAATCAACAAATGTATTCATCATGTAAATAAATTTAAGCATGGAAATCATATCTCACTTGATAAAATACAGTATGACTTTGTGTTGAAATTAGGAATAGAGTGTACATCAAAATAATAAAGACTGTGTATGACCAGTCTACAGTTGTATTATGCTGAATATAGAAATATTGGAAGCATTGCTTCTAAAATCTATAAAAAGACAAGAGTAACCACTATTTCCACTTATATTAAATATAGTCTTCAGTTGTCTTAACTAGAGCAATGAGACAAGAGGAAGATATTAAAAAGGATAAAAATAGAGATATCTATTTGTAGACAACATGATTTATACTTTAGTGACCTGAAAGCCACTACTAGCAAAGTGTGAGAGTTAATAAAGGCTCCAGCAAAATTGCAAGACACATCCTCAACACACACAAATTGGTAGCTAAAGAAGTTCCAACAATTGCTGAGAAAGACTGTAGGAAAACTATCTCATTCACAATTGCCTCCCCCCAAAATAAAGAACCTAAGAATAAGCCTCACCAAGGATGTGAAGGTCCTGTACAAAGAAAACTCTAAGGCACTGAAGAAAGAAAGAAAAGAAAATTCTGGACTTTGGAAAGACCTTCTATGCTCCTGGATTAGCCTCCTAGATTGGTATTGTGAAAATGGATATATTACAGAAAATAACCTACAGAGTCAAAGAAATTCCAATCAAAGTTCCAGTAACATTCTAATCAGAATAGAAAAAAATCCAACAATTATATGCAAACACAAAAGAGCTTGTATAGCCAAAGCAGTCCTAAGCAGAAAGAATATTGATGAAGTTATCATAATTCCTGATTAGAATTATACTATTGAGCCACAGTAATAAAGAGTAGTAGTACAAAACCAGACATATAAACAAATGGAATAGAGGACCCAGAAATGAACCCATAAACCTTTGGCCACCTAACAGACTGACAGCTACTTTATTTTTATTACAGGTACTATGTCAAGCTTTGGATTTCTTAGCAAATCTCCAATTAAATATTGTTGAATGTTATTTATACAAACAACTTCTGCTATCTTTCACTGATTCAGTAACTGTCATTCAAAATAAAAGTGTGTGGTGACCATGTGTGGTGACCTAGGTGCTGCCCAGGAGTGTGTAGTATGTTTGAGTGTCTGCCTTACTGTTTAACACCGTATCCTTTTGAAGAAAAGAGTCACTATAGTCCAAAATAGCAGATATTTTCCATGCTAACTAAATTATGGAACCAGTCACATTTTGCCTTAGGCATCTAATTTTTAACCTGCCACTCTCAAATATTCCTATGTTAGAGAGCAGGCAGCTAGAAGCAACTTAGAGGAACAGAGTCTATATACTTTTGCCTCTTTTTAGATATTTTGACTTTACTTCTAACATGTCCAACATGTATAACAATTTCTCTTGTCTCCTACCACTTTTAGGCTCCTAGATCTTTTATATTTTTAATCCACATACAAAAAAAACCAACAATAAAAAAAGCGATTATGAGTCATACAGATATTTAGTTAATAGGTAAAAAAGACACAGTAGTTTTTCACATTTACAGTTCTCAAGTATGCTTCCTACATTTATGAAGTTTTTTTTCCCCTTTATTATCCATAATTAGATACATTGAATGAGCAAATAATAAGTTAGTATCCTCAGTTCCCCAATTTCCCTCTTCCCTGTTCCCAATCAGCTGGATATTCTCCTTTATGGGCAGTCCGGATCAGTCTATGGGGTAGGGGATTATGGATAGCCTAGGAGTCAACCCGGTTCCACCCCCCCCCCTTTGTATGTTGTTACTGAGGGGGACCATGTCTCTGGATATTCTCCCCCACCATGGCTCTTAAAATCTTTCTGCCCCCTCTTCCGCTCAGTTCCCTGAGTGTGAGTATTAAGGCTGCTTTATTGTTGAGGTCTTAGAGGGCCTCTGTACTTCTGCTTTAGGTTGTGTTGAAAATTGTTGGTGTCTCTCTGTGTGGCTCATCCTGGGTTGACTGATTGGCTGTGGATATAGGTCTCTTGCTTATACCACCACTCTCTGCAGGGTTCCATTTGGATCCTCCACGGAAGATCTGGTGTGGCTCATCTCTTGCCTGGATGTCAGCTATCTGCCTGTAGTTCGTTGGTAGGGTTGGAGGAGCCACAGCTCTCTCTCTGCCTTCTGAAAAGTACAAACAGAATCTCCATTGGAGAGTGAGATCAGTATAGGTTACCTGAGATACACATTTCTGAATTAGCTGGATTCTATTGTTAGTAGCCTCTTTGTAAATCACTTGTTAAAATACATTTCTCTTTGGGCTCCCAAGATTTTGGTTCCCAGTGCATTTTATCCTGAGTCCCCAGTTCCAGTTAAGCGCTCCCTGTCACTGAGTGGATTACTTGGCTGAATTACAAACCATTGATTGCCTCCCCCAGGCTTTGGCTCCTCCATTGCACAAGTGATCACTTCTTGGTTTGCTGTTCTCTTCTAGTAGGAAGTGTGTTCAGCCTACTTATGGCAGCAGATTGAGTTTCATATTGGTGGTCTCTGTTTACTCAGCTGTCATTGACCAGCTTCCCCTGGCAGCTTATGCAGTGCCCTCCAGCATTGTACTAACTATCATCTGGGGGCTAGTTACCGTTCTGGACCTCTCAGGGTCTCTCGATGCTGATAGATGGTTTTCTGTGGTTTCTTTAGCAACCAGATCTTACCTCAGGCCTGGGGTGGGCATTCAAGAGCTTTGAAAGAATCCTGTCTTGTTTTTGGAACTTCATGGTTCATTTTGGTCAACAGCTCAATGAGGGAAGGAGCCGGTGACTGAGACCAGGAGTTGCAGGACTAAGCAATTGTGAATTCTCAGACTATCATCACACAATCTGCTGAGGCAGTTAGAATAAGAATCAACTGAAGACTATAGAGTGTAAGCAGCAAACTGATTCAAATTATGAAATACTAAACAATCAATGAGTTAATGTAAACTTTAGATTTCTAATTTAAAAATAATAAAGACAAGGATTGACTCATGATTGCCATGAGCAGATAAAGAAGCAGCAGTATTTAGGGCTGGAGAGATAGTTCAGTGACTGTGCGTAAGCAGGAGGGCTTAATGACACCTGACATTGTCTAGTTCTCAGGGAACATAGCTGGGCCTGGCCACACCTGCCTGCTACTTCAGCTCCACAGCAGGTCCAGAGACCAGTGAATCCACAGAGCCCCCACCAGCACTGGAAACTGTAAGCAGAGTCTGGCTAAAAACAAGGTCAGGGATAGTGACAGCCAAGTGATTGTTGTCTCAGATGAGTTTATGAGGCACTGCAAGGGCACATACACCCCAGACAGAGAAGCAAAAAATGAAAATAAAAGAAATTTATTCATTAATCTTTTTTTAAGAGTCATATTCAGTGTGTTATATTCTAATCCCTTTACTACACTAGGGATACAAATGCTATCTCATAGGGATTATAGTCTGTTCGAGGGAACATGCACTCTACTAATGTCAAGAGTGAATGCAGCAAGTCTTCCTAATAAGCTAATGTAAGTCCACTGCCGAGATAGATACTGGTAACTAAGAGCACGCGGAGTCAACTTTCATCTTTATCTTTGTATTTTCAAGTTTATACATGTGACCGCTTTTGTTTATTGTGTGCCTTCTAGTAAAACATTAGATGAGTAAATGTAGTCAACTGTGTGTGTATGTGTGCACTTATGTGTGTGCAGATATGCCCACCCTGTGTACATGTGTGTGGAGGCTAGAGGAAGTCAGGTGTCCTTTGTTGGTCTTCTGCCTTACTTCCTTGTGGGTACTCAACATGGAGCTCGTACTGTTTTTAGGTCACATCTGCTGACCAATAGGCCCCAGCCATCCACTTAAGCATTGGATGTACAGGGATGCACCATGGCTGATTTTTTTTTTGGGGGGGGTGTTAGGAATTGAACTCATCAGTCTTTGTTTGTGTAGCAAGTATGCTTATCTACCAAAGCATGTTCCTAGCCTCATTGTGGACTTCTTCAAAAAGAAAAATCTTGTGATATTTCCTAGACCATCCCGAGACTATTTTTATAATATTTCATTCATATAGTTTGTTTATTTATACTTGTCTTCATTCCTTCTTCTTAAATATATTTTATTTATTCATTTTCAAGCAGAGAGAGAGAGAGAGAGAGAGAGAGAGAGAGAGAGAGAGAGAGAGAGAAAGAGAGAGAACCAGGGCCACCACCCTGTGGGTCTGGCCCATGTGGGACCTGGGGAATTGAACCGGGGGCCTTAGGCACTGGAAGCAAGTGCCTTAACCGTTAAGCCATCTCTCCAGCCCAAATGTGTAGCCCAGGCTGGCCTCGAACTCATGATCCTCCTGCCTCTGCCTCTTCAGCAATATCCTACTGGCGTGTGCCACCACAACCGGCTCATTCCTTCTTCTGCATCTGTTGTGTGACGGCCAAATTTTGCCCTCCTTGTCTCTCAGCTTCCTCCTTCAGTGTTCTGTCATTCTGTCATGCTGCTATAGCTTTTGTACAGAAATGTGTGCATTTCTGTAAAAAGTTGGAAAACACAAACTTTCTTCTTTTAAATCTTTTTTTTGAAGCTATCTCACTATAGCTCAGGTTAACTTGGAACTTACTTTGTATTTCCAGCCTGGCCTTGAACTCATGGTGATCCTTCTACCTCAGTCTTCTGAGTGATGGAATTAAAGGCGTGCACCACCATGCTTGACTAAACAGGAGATTTTGTTTTGTTTTGTTCTAAGGTAGGGTCTTACTTTAGCCCAGGATGACCTGGAACTCATTCTGTAGTCCCAGGCTAGCTTCCAACTCACAGCAATCCTTCTACCTTCTCCTGAGAGCTGGGATTAAAGACATGTGCCATCACACCTGGCTTACATAATGTTTTGATCTGATTGTGCGTTTTGCTCTGTGTGGGACTTAACTTTTTAAATAATGTGGTAAGCTGTGGTAGAGGACATGAAGAATGAAACATGTCCATTTTAGCTTTTTCATCCAAGACTTCTTTACGCATTCTGTCTGCTCATGTAAGAAAATATCATTAATTAATTAAGCACCATCAGTGGATACTACTGGCTCTAATTTGAGAATAATCCAAATTTTCAGTAGTTTGAGTTATTTGTCAGTCTATCATCATCACAGGCTATGCAGTGATTTCTTCCGTTCCCCAATTCAGTGGCTCACCGTGTTCACTTTCGTAAGTAAGCTCTGGCTTTGAAGTTTTAGTATCTTGCTTAATAAGGTTGTTAGGGCATCAGTTGTGCTCTGATCCTTATCTCCTGTTGAATGCTGACATTCTATCCTTCAAATGCAGTTTGATTGTCATAGGATGTTTTCTAGTGTTCAGATAGTAAATTACTGATTGATAGAAGTTGAGTGTTTGCAAACAATCTGTTTTTCATTTTGTTCCAATTACACGTTTTTCTAGTCTAAAAATTTAAGTTTGTGTATTTGAAATTGTTTTATGTTTTTCCAGAGGAACAGCTTTATCTTGTATTTCTTTATTAAACTGTCATGTGGTTTCTGTTGCTCTAACGTTGGCTAGAGAGCACAGTTCTAACAGAGGAAAGTAAAAGATTGACTGCTATCAAATTCATATTTAAGTCCCTTTTAGAGTTGAAGAGTCTTTTTATTTCTTAAATATATATTTATTGTCCATAATGAGTTACATTATTCAGTGGGCAAACAATGAGTTGTTATCCCCAATTCCCCAATGCCCCCCTCCCCATCCCCAATCAGCTGGATATCCTCCTCTGTGGGCCGTCTGGATCAGTCCTTGTGGCAGGGGACCTTGGATAGCCTAGTACTTAGCCCGGTCTTCCTGGCCCAAGTGTGTTGTTACTGAAGGGTGCCTTGCCTCTGTATAGTCTCCCCCACCACGGCTCTTACAATCTTTCCACCCACTCTTCCGCATAGTTCCCTGAGTCGTGGTGGATGAGTATTAAGGCTGCTTTAAGCTCGTGAGTTTAGGGGTCTTTGTGTCGAAGATCGTTGGTTTCTTTTTTTTTTTTAATATTTTATTTATTCATTTTCAAGCAGAGATAGAGATAGAGAGAGGGAGAGAGAGAGAGCGAGCGTGCAAGCACCAGGGCCACCACCTTGTGCATCTGGCACATGTGGGTCCTGGGGAATTGAACCCAGGGCCTTAGGCACTGGAGGCAAGTGCCTTAACCCCTGAGCCATCTCTCCAGCCCAAGATCGTTGGTTTCTGTCTCACTGGCTTCTCCTGTGTAGATTGAATGTCTGTGGCTGTGGGTCCCTAGTTCCTCCCGTCCTTCTCTGCAGGATTCCATATGGATCCTCCACGTTATGACTGTGGTGGCTCCTCTCTTGCCAGAATCTCAGGTATCGGCCTACGGTCGGTTGGTAGTGTTAGATGGGCCCCAGCTCTCTCGCTGCATCCTGAAAAGTAAAAGCACAATCTCCATTGGAGAGTGTGATCAGTGTGGGTTAACAAATATACACATTTCTGGATTACCTAGATTCTATTTTTAGTAGCCTCCCCATCAATCGCTCCCACAGTGCATCTTGTCTCAGGAGCCTAAGAGTACGGGATCCGGTAATTATCGCCCTGAATCCCAAGTTCCAGACAAGGGATCCCCCTCGCTAAGTGGAAAATTGGCCAAATTTGAAAGCTGTTGATTGTCTCCCCCAGGCCCAGGCTCCTCCATTGCACAAGTGCTCCTTTCTTAGTTTGCTGTTCTCTCCCAGTAGGAGTTGTGGTCAGCCTACTCATGACCGCAGATTGTTTTTCATGTCAGTGGTCTCTGTTTACTTTGAGGAGTCTTTCTTAATAAGATTAATAGCTTTATTTCTGGACAATGTTTTGGATGTTTCTCATTACCCATGAGTGTAAACAGTGCCTTCAGTTTTGATAAGCATATTACCAGAGTTAATATAAAGCAATCACTTTTTCTAATCACCTGTTTTTGCTTTTTTTCTCACACAGAAGAAAGAACCTTCTAAATCCAGTGTCAAGAAAAAAATAACCAAGGTTGCAGAAGCAAAAAAAGTAATGAAGAGAAAATTTAAAGTGAATAAGAAAATAACATTTACTGATGAAGGAGAGGTAAGATTCTGTACACACCTCATTTTTGAGATATATTTCAAGTATTATGAAGTTTAACTCTCATGCATTAGTAAAGCAGAACATGTTCCTCTGTAGCATGCTAGGTACTTTCCTGTGTTTCTGTAAGCATGTCATTTGCTCTGCAGCTGTCTTCAAGGAATTCTTACTGGCAATAAACAGGAATGCTTATTGTTTTGTTGACGGATGTTTTTAAACTTCGTAAAGTTTATTTTTATAGACAAGATTTTCTCATCAAGGTATTCATTAGCATGCTCTATGAGAATAATCACAAGAATACTGACAAAATTATTTGTTATAAACATGAGTGCTTTCATTTCTTGTCGCTATAAATGCTTTCTTGGCATTTGTGTTGTAATTGTATGCTTCTTGCCAGGCTGGCTCTGGAAGGGAATGTTCTGCTCAGTAATCTCAGAAATATAGGTACCTGATTTTCATTTTTTCTTTACCTGGGTCTATTTGTAAATACACATCTACATGTGATTTTTTTTTGTTTTAAATGACAAAACAGATCTATGATATCAAGAATTACCCAGAGAATGAAAACCGGTTACAGGTATATCAATATCTTCTGAGTGTCCTTTCATGGCCTGTTTCTCATGAGCCTGCATGTTTCTGACAATTTTATTACAGCATTACATACAGTACCATCATCATTTCATTTCTTTGATCTGTCCTTACTTTCTTTCATAATACTTGTTATGGAATTTCACACTGTTTATTTACAATCATTACTTTCTTCCACTTCGCTTCTCTAGCACAGTGCCTAGTATATACTAGAGCCCTTAGAGTAATTTGTTGAATGAATGATTTTTCTCCCAATAATGAGAGATTTTTACATTGACTAGAGAATCACATCATTTTATCATTATTGATAGGAATTCTGCATAAGCAGTCCATACCCAAATGAGGATTTTTTTTTTTGAAGTTAAAGATTTGGATCTTACATTGTTTTATATGGATAATATGAAAAATAACAAAGCACAGTGTGATTCAAAGTTGCTAGAAATGGAAAAGGAAGGCTGTATAAATTATAAATATTTAATCTTCATGAAACTACTCAAAAGAAACGAGTCCCTGAGAATCAAGATGAAGAATGTAGTCCTAGATTAATGTTCACTGTAACATGAGTGCTCTCAAAGTAGCGATCATTTCATTTGCCACTGAGTTTGCCTGTACAGATTAAAACCCGTTAGTTCCAAGATGGTTACAAATCATTAACTATACAATGAGTCGGTGGATGCTTACTGTTTATAGGAGTTGTGACTAATAGTAACACTGAGACATCAGATCTGAAGCTCAGAAAGACATGCAGAGGTATATACTATTTTCCCTCTGTAAATCAAGTTGGATGGTAGTTTGTGTAATGAATCATATTCTTGTCCTAACTGATCCCTCTCACTGCTGCTTTGAACTCAGTGACTGCTGGCATGGCTTGTCATGTAGTTACACTTGCCACTGCCTTGAAACTAGAAATACCACCTTGAAGAATGGCTTGAGAGGAGGCAGGTAGGCATGAGTACCTGAGAAATATGTGCCTTGAGTTTTCTTTTGCCTGAAGATTAACTAGCATGCCTTCAAAATAGTGGCAGCCATTTAAAATCCTGCTGACCAGATTATTCATAAATTAATGGAATTTTTTTAATAAATTATATATGTTATTTTTATATCTTTATTGTCCTTAAATAGATAAATTGTATGAGCAAGTCTTTTGACGGTGCCCCATTTCCCTCCTCCCAATTTGGGGGAAAAATTACTCTTTTCATTTCTGGGAGTGACACAGGTGTCCAGAGAATAAGTAATTTTACTCAGTGTTATTTACTACATAAGTGGAAAGGCCAGAGCATTTAGCAAGGTCTCTGTTCAGATCAGTCTGCTTCTCACTTTGCTTCTACCTGGGCTCTGTGCACATGATTTTGGGCTGAGTTGTTTGTAGAGTTGGATATAAGAACATTTTGAGGAAACATTTGTATTCTGAAACTAGTTTATCCAAATAATTTGGTTGTCCTTCATTAAGATTGTAGCAGGTTTTTTTGTTCAATAATTTTCACACATGAGCACACTATAATATGACCTAACCCCGTTTTACTACCTTTTTGGCTCCTCATCATACTTTCCACTGAACCTCCTTTTTCTAACTCTTATTTTTCATCTGGATTTTTAACACTTTCAGGTTTGGTTAATATTCCTGCCATTCCCCCATCTCTTCCTTCCCTTCCTCTGACTCCACTTCTGCCTTTCAGGCATTACTCCACTTGTCTGCTTCCATATCTATTATCCCCTCCCCTTAAGCATTCTCTACTTACCCCTCTCCATGCTTCTCATTTCCTGGCCTCTATAGTCTCTTACTCCATCTTACATACAAATCTAAGAATATGAAGTTAGGATCTGCGTAGGAGAGAGAATATGTGGTACTTATGTTTCTGAGCCTGGATCACCTCACTTAGTATATTTTCTGAATCCACCCATTTTACTGTGAATTTCACAATTTTGTTTTTCTTTATAGCTGAATAAAACTCCATTGTATATATGGATCACAAATTCATGATTCATTCAGTTGATTGGCATCTAGGCTGATTCCAATTTTCTACCTATTGTGAATAGATCAGCAACAAATATGGCAGAGCAAGTATCTCTTTAGTAAGTGTAGAGTCCTTAGGCCATATGCCCAGGAGTAGTATAGGTATGTCATGTAGTAGATCTATTTTCAGCTTCTAGAGAAACCTATACATTGCTTTCCATAGTGGCTGTACCAGTTTACATTCCTATCTACAGTGAATAAGGGTTCTTCTCTTCCCACACCCTCACCTGCATTTATTGTCATTTGATTTTTTTGGTGATTGCCATTCTGTTTGGGGCGAAATGGAATCTTAATGTAGTTTTCATTTGCATATCCCTGACGGCTAGACTTGTCGAACTTTTAAAATATATTGTCTTTTGAGAATTATCTCTTTAGTGCCTTGGCTCATTCTTTTTTTTTTTTTCCCCTTGGCTCATTCTTGATAAAGCTATTTGATTTTTATATTGTTTAGTTTTTTGATATATCCAAAATAATCTTGTCAGAAACAAAGCTAGCATGGGTTTTCTCCCATTCTCTAGGTTGTCTCTTGACGCATTTGGAGTTTCCTTAACTGTACAATTGCTTTTGAGATTCATGGGGTCCCACAGGGTGATTGTTTGCTTTATTTCCTAGGTAGCTGAACTGGGAAATTCAGAAATCTATACCAGTATCTTGAAGTATTTCCTCTACATTTTCCTCTAATCTGTCAAGGTTTCAGGTCTTACATTAAAGTCCTTGATCTGTTTGGAGTTGATTTTTGTGCATGGTGAAAGACAAGGGACTAGATTCATTCTCTACATGTGTAGATACCTAGTTTTTCTGCCATCGTTTGTTGAAAATGTTGGCTTTTTTCAATGTGTGTTTTTGGGCTCTTTTTTCAAAATCAGGTAGCTGTAATTACAAAGACCTGATCTTTTATCTTATTTGATTGATCTACATGTCTGTTTTTGTGTTAATATGCTATTTTTGAAAATATGGTTCTGTGGTATAACTTGAAATCAAGTATGGTGATATCTTCAGCAGTATTCTTTTTGCTCAATATTGCTTTGGCTATCTGGGGTCTTTTTGCTTCCAGTCATGTTTTAAGATCCTTTTTTTCTATTTTTGTGAAAAATGCTACTATAGTTTCGATTGAGATTGTATTGAATTTGTATGTTGTTTTTGTTAGGTCGTTTTCTTGATATTAGTTCTTCTGATACATGAGCAGGGAAGAGCGTTTCAAATCTCCTGCCATCTTCCTCATTTTCCTCAGTGTTTTAAAGTTTCCATTGTAGAGGTCTTTCATTTCCTTGATTAGGGGCTTTCTGAGATTCTTACTTTTTATTTTTGTAACTATTGTGAAGACTACATTTTTTTCTGATTTCTTTCTCTGCATATTTTTCGTTAGTATATAAAAAGGCTACTGACTTTTATGTGAATTTTGTATCCTGCCACTTTACTGAAAGAATTTATTAGCTCTAGAAGTTTTCTGGTAAAGTCTATAGGGTCTCTTACATATAAAACCATGTTATCTTTGAATAAAGATAGCTTGATTTTCCTTTTCAATTTGTATTCCTTCAGTTAGAATTTCAAATGCAGTTATCCTGTCTCCTTTCAGATCTTGGTGTGAATGCTTTGACTCTTTCTCCATTTAGCCTGACATTGCCTATAGGTTTGTTATAGTCTTTATTATTTTGAGATTTGATACCTTTCTTTCTAGTCTCTCCAGTGTTTTTATCATGAAAGGGTGTTTGGATTTTGTCAAAAGTCTTTTCTGAATCTATTGAGATGATTATGTGATTTCTGTTTTTGAGTCTATGTTATGTGTTACACTTATTGATCAACATATGTTGAACTCTCCTTGCATATCTGGAATCATCGATGAATGCTCTTTTTTTTGTTTGTTTTTTCAAGGTAGTGTCTCACTGTACCCTAGGCTGACTTGAAACTCTCTAGTCCCAGGATAGCCTCAAACTCATAGCAATCCTCCTATCTGTGCCTCCTGAGTGTTGGGATCAAAGGTGTATGCTATCACACCAGGCTTGATATATTGAATTTGGTCTGCAAGTATTTCATTGAGAATGTTTTGCATCTGTGTTTATCAGCGATGTTGATATATAGTTTTCTCTTTTTTGATGTTTTTGTGTTTTTCCAGTTAGTGTAATGCTGGGTAAATCTGAATCCTTGAAGTCCTATGTGGTTGGATCCCAGCTCTAGTGGCAGATCAGAGGCACCTTTTGGGGACAAAAGGAAAGGAAATGTTCTAAGGTGAATCTGAGTCCCTAGACTTGTGTGTAGATCCCAGCTCAAAATCAAAAAATGAAGTTTAAGGAATAGAAGTTAATAAGGCAGAAAGTTGGCTATATGCTCCATTTAAAATGATTATACAAAAGGAAGTGCTTTCTGTGGACGTCTCCTGCTCGAACCTCATCCTTATGGTTTTTGTCTCTAGTTGGTTCAACAGTGGCCACAAATACAGAAATCTGCTGTAAATGTTGTGGACGAAGAAGATGACACTGGTGGTATCGACTTAGATAAAGCAAAGGAAAGGCTTCAGGAAGAGGACAAGTTTGACAAAGAAGAATATAGGAAGAAAATTAAGGCAAAGCATCGGGTAAGCTTTTTAATCTTAAATTAAAACTGGGTTCCTAAGTGTATCTAAATCTTTATTAGTTATTTGCTAATAGCAATAAATACTATAATAATATTGGCTGATTTACCATTTTATGTGTTTTTGCTCTTCTCCTAAAGGAGTCTTTTAAAACACTGCTGAGTCACCGAAATCTGCTTTTGCTTTAAGTAACCAATAATATTACTGATTTTTAGTTTCTAGTCACCTGATTGCTATATAATAGTGTTTCCACCATGGTGCACATATAAAGATTATGTTGTGTAGTGATACTATAGTCCTCCTTGTTTGCAGAGGTGCATTCTTGTTATGTTTGCACAATATTGGTACCACAGAAGTTCTCATGTTCACCAGTTTTAGAATTTTGTTATTACCAGAATGTTTTAATATGTGAAACTAATATATTGTCCTTTGGTATTGCCTGTTTTCCCTCAACATTATTTTCTGCTAATTTATCTAAGTTGTATACATTAACTCTTTCCTTTTATTATTCTGTTATTTGGAGATACCAAAGTTGGTTTTGTCATTCACCCAGTAACTGAAAGACATTGATGTTTCCAGATTCAATTTAGTGACTTTATTACTTATAATAAATATAAAATTAAATCCATTATATTTTTTAAAAGTAGATATATCTTTTAAGAGAGAATGCTTCCATATACAGAGGGGTTTAGACTGATGTTTTCTAGTATTCTTTTTTTATTGTATTTGCTTGTGTGTGTGGTTAGTTGACTTCATTCTGCACTGAGTGCTTTAGATACACTGTCATATTGCATGACAGGAATTAACTTCTAAAAGAAGAGAGCACAGAGCAAGCTGCATATTTTATATGATTAGACTTAAAAGGATTGAACAGTATATTCAAGTTCTACATCTAACAAATAGCTGCCCTTTTTAAGGTCTCTCTCCTCTCTTTCTCTTACTCTGTAGACTTTTTTTAATCTATTAGTATCTGTGTGTATTTGTGTTCATATGTGTGTGGGTACGTGTGCATGCATTCATTTGTGTGTCGTGGGCACAGGTTGACATCAGATGTTTTCCTCAGTCACTTTCCACCTTATGTTTTAGAGACAAGTTCTCTCACTGAATCTGGGGCTCACTGATTTGGGTAGGCTTGCTAGCTCCTAAGTTCCAGGGATCCTCCTGTCTCCTCCTCTTTCATTTTGGGATTACAGATGCACCTGGTTTTTATGTGAGTGCTGGGAATCTAAATTCAGGGTCTTAAGCTTGTCAGCAAATACTTTAATTACTGAGGCATCTCCCTAATCTCAACTTTGTATTTTTAACTCTTCAGCTACACTGTTACCTGTGCTAAGTCTTCAAATATTGTCTTACAAAAGGTTAATTCTGAAGGAGTAAATAAAAAGGTAAATGGCGATAATAGGAATGAAAGGTTGTGATGAAAGATTGGTAGTAGATAATGGAAATTATATTTCCAAAATGAAGTAGCTGGTTTTAAGGTTAAAATAAATATTGTGGTTAGTACAATAGTTTAGGTTCCTGGATTGATACTATTTTTTTCTGAATGATAGTAATTTAGGTGCTATTCCCAGAATCTGTTTTTCTGTGTGCATGGCCATTTAAAAGTCTAAAGTAATATCAGAAACTATGAAAAATTTTACATAGTTATTAGTATATGTACTGCCAAATCGAGCACTGGTTTACATAGTTATCAAGAAAATTTTTTTGAGGTCAGAAATGTCATCATGAGGATATGGTACTTAGCATTCTAACATGGAAAGTAAAGTTTGTTCACTGAAGAAGAGAAAAATATTTTCATATTGCTTTTTCTTCTAGTTTATCAGCTATATGATACATGACAATTCTTTGAGCTATTTTTATCTTACATTTTTGTTTTTTTACACATTTAATTATTCAATATTTTTATTTATTTGCAAGGGGAAGAGAGAGATAGAGAGTGAGCGAGAGAGAGAATGAGTTTAATATGATAATGTGAACCTGACCTCTTGCCACTGCAAATGAACTCCACACTCCACTTGGTACATCTGGCTTTATGTGGGTACTGGTCCATTGAACCTGGGCTGTCAGACTTTATAATCAAGTGCCTCTAACTGCTGAGCCATCTCCCAGACCCACAGATTTAAAAAAATAATAATAATAATAAATACTACGTGGTGTTTGAAAGGTGTGTTGGGGCTTAGACCAGAGAAAAGTTAGAAAGAAGCTTGAGGAGCAGAAAGCAGAGGTTTGTATATTAGTTATTTTCTCATTGCTGTGAGCAAATAATCTGAGCAGAAGGAACTGAAGGCAGGAAAGGAATACAATCTTCAACTTTTTCATATGAACAGAGAGGGAACATCTTATCTTCACTTCAGTGTTACAATAGCCTGTCCTTCAGGGGAGGAAAATATCTCCTGCTCCCCAAGAACAAATCTCAGTAAACTCAAATCCTTCCCAGGAACTCAAACACTATACAGTTTTTTAATGTATTACATATTCTACAGAGATTCATTTAAAGAACACTGAAGAGTAGCCTTCTCATTGACCACCAGGGTAACTTAGAACTACCAGTAGTGCTGAGAAATGACAGTGAACCGTTCAGCACTGGAGACTATTCTGTACCAAATGGTGATAATTGTCTGAGACACATTCCAGTTGGTTATGCTTTTATCATCTCCTGAAATACAAATTATATTTCTAAAACTACAAAGTATCACCAGAGAATGTAAGGCTCAAATACATTGCCTGACTGCTGACAAACTTCATATTTCATGGTACTTTTCTTGTGAAGATGGTTAGGGCCTATAGTAGTTGAGAAGCCAATATAAGTATAGCAGCCATAAAGGGATTATTTTGTACCTTGAAATGTGGTATTCTGTTTTCCTCTTCCTTGTGAATTTGATTTTCATTATTGAATTCCACGCTTTCCTTATACTTAATCATTTGTAGTGTGGCAGAACTAAAGATAAAATTTGGCCTTTTGTGTGGCATAAAATAATTTAATATCAGTATTTCAAAAATGAAATAGAAAAATTAAGAATTAAGCATGCGAATCACATTAAACATTCATTTACTACTTTCAGCTGTGTCACTGTATTCTAACCTTTCATCTTTGTCATTGTACAAATCATTTATTTATTTTTCCTATTTCAGCAAAGGGAAAAAATACTAAAGATTCCTTCCTATGTCCCCTAATCTTGGCTTAGTGTATCTACTTCTTGTTCTGCTGTAAGGCCATTTCCTCTTTTGAGATGGAGCACTAACAGCCTCCCCCTCCCCACCCCCTACCAGGTAGGGTCTCTCACTCTAGCCCAGGCTGACCTTGAACTCCTATCAATCCTCCTTCCTCGGCCTCCTGAGCGCTGTGAAGGCATGCACCACCACACCTTGCTACTAACAGCTTTTTTAATAAGAGAGACTTTCTAATGACTTCAAATCATTTCCTTTTTTGTCACCCAGATAATGATATCCCTTTCATGTCTTTGCTTTGTGCACTTCATGTTGCAAGTCTTTGGATCTCCCTTGTCTATCTGAGGTGGCTAACAGAAAACATTAAAAAAATATATTGGATTTGCATGCATCATGAGTTCTAATAAGTAACAAACCTGAAAGCTAAAATATCTTTGAAGTGACTACAATGAATTAATAATTGGGTTATTGGCACTAGAAAATTGACAGTTTATTATGTTATCATAAAGATGACTGATCTAGGATAGAGAGCATTCACTTGTGTAGAAAGGATTATAAAGATTATTCTTTATAAGTTTGATGTGCCATTTTTAGGTACTCTACTTTGTTGGGAGAAGGCCAGTTATTGTATAATTACTATAAAAATGTATGACTACTAAATGTGGCGAATTCTACACAGGAACCTGACAAAAATTAATTTAAGTATATAAAGTTTTATCAGGAGAAAAGAAAAATGCCATTGGGATGAAGATTCAATGATGGTATTATTTATCTAAAACACTGATAAGACCAAAATTCTGTCTGTTAACAACATATCAGATACTATACTTAAAACTGAAACATGTGTTTTCCTATTATTTCCATTTTAGGCTAAGTTAGAAAGTATAAGTAGCTCAAAACAACATAGTCAGTGATAAAGTTGGGATTTGATTCCAGATCTGACCTGGATTTAATCATTATGAATTCTTAGTATTTATTGAAAGATGAATGTTAAGTATCAGTTATCTATTGGCTTTTAAATGAAAACTAATGAATGACTAATAGGTAAAATTGTAGATGTTGCTGATCTTCCTGTTCTTCCTATAGGAAAGAAGACTAAAGGAAAGGGAAGCCAGAAGAGAAGCCAACAAAAGACAAGCAAAGGTAAGGGTGTGTGTGTGTGTGTGTGTGTGTGTGTGTGTGTGTGTGTGTGTGTACACATATATGCACTACACATTCTACCATCTGGGAGCTGGTTGCCATTCTGGATCTTGATGGATTTCTTGGTGTTAAGCGATGGCTTTCTGTGGTTTCTTCAGCAATAGGATCTTACCTTTGTCCTGGGGTGGGAATTCAAGAGCCTTGACAGAAGCCTGTTTTTTTTTGGGGACCTCATGGGTCTGTTGATCAACAGCTCAGTGTGGGAAGGAATCAATGACTGGGACCGGGAGTTGCAGGTCTGATCAATTTTTCATGGAGTTAGGCTACCTCCCATTCTGTTCTCTTACCCAGTTTCCTCGAGAGCTTACTGTATGAAAGTTAGGATTTTATTATGGTTTCGATTCATTGTTGGTTTAGCTTATAGTATAGGTTCCCCTGCCCCCTCCCATTCCTTCCATCCCCTTTTACAGTCTCTTATTTCACCTGTCAGCTTTGCTTAGAGTTTAAGATTAACAGGGAGAATATGTGGCATTTGTCTCTCTGTTTTAGTGATTTTGTGTGATTTTGTGTTTGTGTGATTTTGCTAAGTATGATCTGCTCCAAGTCTGTCCACTTTTCTTTAAACTTCACTATGTCATTTTTCCTTTCAGTTGGGTGGGGTTCCATCATGTAAATGTACCAAAGCTTTGATATCTATTCGTCCAGGATTTTTATCTATATCATCTTTAAACTTTCAACTACCTGGAACTAACTCTGAGCATTGGTTGATTCAGTTTAGCTCCAAGAATGTAGGTGAAAGCACTCTTAATCGCTTGAATTCACTGGACTCCATAAACACTTGTAGCAAATGTGTGTATTGAATTACCTAAATGCATGTGTACAATTAGAAACATCATCTATGTACACAACTATCATTTTTAACCCTAAAAAGGTTAAAAGCTTCTGGATGCCAAGTTAACAGGGATGATTTTGTAGAATGGGCCAAGTATCATAAGCCATTTCTCATGCATTGTGACTAGCCATGATCTCTTCTTGGCAGTTAACAAAGATCTGACTCCCTTGAGTAAGCCAATAATGTTTTGTTTTTTTTTTTGCCATCTGCCCCCCCCCATGTTGGCCATAGAACATCAAGTCAGAGAAGATAGCTCATACTATAGTTCTATAGTGGGAAGTAATTACTGTATGGTCTAAGATGAAAAGGTTGCATGTGTTCAGTAACACACACCACTGTTTTCAAAGGTGCTTGAAAGTGGGAGCTCCAGCATGTATAGCCCACTGCTAAAGCAGTTGTGAGCTTTTGCATGGCTTAACATGCAGGGATGAAATGGCATGGCAGGGAAACTGGATGTTAGAGCTATAGTGGGAAAAGAAATCCCTCTAAGGAAGGCATTTTGTGTTTATGAGTATTGCATGCTTAGCATAAAAATAAGCCTTTGTTTCACTAAGCTCACATTTTTAGATGTAAAAGTAGGAAATAAAAATATAATCTATAGCTAAAAGACAGCCCTACTGTTGCATTTGTGTATATTTATGTGTGTTTGCATGTACAGTTTAACTTCTTATCTGTATGCTCCATATCTATAGGTTAAACACCAACAGAAGTGTAGTTTGTTCCCACAGTGGTTATATTTGTAATGAACATATATTTTACCCCCTCTGGCCTTTATTTCTCAATGAACTTACCAGTTACATAGATATGCATAGTATTGGGTACCATAAATAATATGGAGATTATTTAAAGTATATGGAAACATATGTGTAGGTTATAAACCATTTAATATAAGGCACTTAGGCATCTTCAGATTGTGATATTGAGGGTTGCGGTGAGGTTGTCCTTGAATCAGTTTCCCTTGGATTTTGTGTGAACACTACTCAATATATTGTATTACTGATGCTGTAGTTCTGGTCTTTCTTAATAGTTTGAGCTGTAGGACATTATTCTCACTCTTGAGCCTATTTTGTTGATTAGTATTTTATTCCACTATAGATTGGTGTGCATGTGCATTTAAGTGTGTAATTTAGTTTTGATACTATGTCTGCTGGGAAGTCAGCTCAAGTTATCAAGGTTAGGCTTTTATATTGGGGCTGACATCTAATGTGTCCTTGACCCATGACTCCTTCTCCCACCTCTCTTCCAATGTTTAACTATGTGTCTCACATGCAGGAAAGGAAAGGGACTTCAGTGTCCTGAGATCTGAATGGTCTTAATGCTGTGAATGAATAGTTGACCTACCTTCACGTTCATCCCTCCTCTGAGTATTCAGAGATGGGAGCGTTCCTCTAGGAGTGATGTTACCAGAGCACTTAGTGGCCAGTTTATAGCTCAAACGTTCCTTGAGACAGTGAGTTTTGGCAGCAGTGATAGTTCTTATGACAAAGCCCAAGGAATCAGCTTGAACCAGTCTTTCTGCGTCAGGCTCTTTTCAAGTGGAAGGAATCACACAGGAGGTGAAGACTCTTAAGATTTTTATGTGCCCCTTTAAAACAAACTCAGAAGTTATTGCTTGGAAACACTTGGTTAAAAGGGTGATTGCCCAAAGTTCTTCTCTGATTTCTAGTTTGAAAAAATGAATTTTGTAAATTGTCAGATTTTATTGTCTGTGTTTTAAATCACAAAAGTGAACTACTTAATTTTAGAGAAAAATCTCTTTATTTTTTTATTTAAATAATTTTGATGCATTTAATATTTAATAGGAACTCCTTAAAGAATGACAGGATTATAAGATTTGCAAGGTTACTTTAACTTGGAAATCCTCACAGTTCTCCATGATTCTGAGGAAGTGTTAAATTCTTCAATGGTGGAAAGCACAGAGTTTTGTTTATTTCTTTACAAGAGTCATCCGCCACACTTGGGGATGTGTGCAAAAGAGAGGGAAGTGGGGGTTTTAATGGCGTTCTTGCTTTTGGTGATAGCATGTAACTTGGCTGCTCTTCTTGTTCACAGTAGTGACCGGATAAATTGGGAACACAGTACATAAGATTTGGGAATTTTATCATCATTTCACATAGTGATTTGTAGGAAAACTTAACTGTTAATTTTCTCCCTCTTTCACATATTTTGCACATCCATGCATTTTTTTTGCCATTCTAGTTGATAAGCTATCTGCAAACAGGAAATATTATTTTGTTGTACATATTGTTACATGCTGTGTGTTCTAATTAGATTTTAGAAAGCAACATTGGACTGTTTCATTGAGCTGACTCAAAAGTCACCCACTATGTATGACTTAGGGAACTGAGAGGAAGGCATAGTGGGGGAGAATATCCAGAGGCATTGGCCCCCTCTGCAACAATACACAAAGGGGGAATAAAAAAAAAAAAAGAGAAAGAAAAACTGTCTACCTCTGGTGCAGTTCATAACCCCCTAACCTATGGACAGTTCCAGTATGAGCACAGAGGAAGTACTCCAGTGGGTAGGGGACAGAGAGGAGGAAAACAGGGACACCTTCATAAGATATGCTCATACAATGTATACACTTACTTAAATTATTGTGTAGCTTGAGGATAATGCCTTCTGAGCCACATTGGTTAGTTCAGTATTTATTGCTTTGATTCCTGAATTTACATCATAGCCAAAGGCTATGTTAGTGGTAAAAGAAAGTAATGTTTGCAGACTGAATATACCAGCAAGGGTATTCTTACTTGTTCATAGCAATTCTAAGGAATCAACCTATAGAAACTGAAAATGTAAAAAAGTGAGAACTCAGTGTTGTGATTACAATTTGAAATGGCCCCCACAGACTCAAGTGGTTGAACACTTGGTCCCTGTGTTAGTATGGAACCTTTAGGAGGTGGATCCTCGCTGGAGGAAGGGAGTCATTTATTTTATGTGGACTTTGAAGTTTTTATAGTTAGTCCTCAATTCCTCCTGTCACTTGCTCTTCCTGCCTGGATGTAATGTGAGCAGCTGGCTGTCTGCTCCTGCCCGCTACTTTCCTCATGATGATTTACCTTCTCTCTAGAACTCTAAGACAAAACAAACCCTTTAGCTGCAGCCTGTCAGGGCTTTTGCTTTTGGTCACAGCAACAAGTGGGATCACTAATCCACTTATATAGCTAGCTACCTTTCTGCCTTGTAATCTGCTACCAGGAGGAATATGTGGACACAGTATTTTTAAAAATTTGAGTAGATTTTAAAAATGAAAGTGAATAGGATTAACTTTATTTACCAGAAATAAAATGTTAATTAGTTTTAGAAATGATGATTTCTGATTGTCTTTTCATTGGCATATTGAGTATTTCTAAGAGAAATGGCATTAGGATATGGCTAGGGTAAAATACAGGTGAAGTGGATGTCTTGGGAACTAGATAAAGTATTTGGTTATTTCTAAGTTATATCTAAGATCTTTTAGGAGAAAACCATAAAGATGATACTTTTCTATAGATTTCCTGAGCAGCCAATATTTAGTAATTTGGGAAATAACAGGACTTTTGGGTATGAAAGTAATTTTTTTCCACAGAGAAATGTTTAAACTGAATAATTCTGTTTTAGCTAATAGAATGCTCTATATTCTTTTTACTTAGAGTGTTGAAACAGGGGTCAAAATAATAGTTGTGGCAGTGATGAATAGAGCCCAGTGTTTCACATTTCCTGGAACCAGCCTTACCTCATATCTAACTAGGTTTCCTGTTGCTCTGATGGCCACCAGTGCTTGTACTAATCTTTGGCAGCTGGAAGTGTTTTGATATTTAAAGAAAGGAACAACAGTGCTGAAACTTGAGGAAATACTTCAGACTTCTCAGGCCTATGCTTCTTTTGTAAAGTAGTAGGATTTATTAGACGAAAGTGTTAGACTATGAAGGAGCAAAGACTGGAACAGCACAGAACCAAAAATCATTGAGAAGTTACCTTATATTTAACCCAAAATGAGTCATAACATTTTGAGATTGAACTTTTATAAGCATTATACATGTTCACTTTTTAACATCTTTTTGCTCTTATTGCTGTTACTTCATTTACTTAACAATAATGATCTCAGGAAGTAGTGTTTTGAATACGTAAGGTGGTGTTGCTCTTAACAGAAATATAGCTCTGAAGTTATGTTGTTTTACCTCACATACCTCAGTATGTGAAGTAAAATAGCTGTTTAATTTTAAAATTTGAGTAGGCCAGAAAGGTGCTTTGGACTGAGATTTTTAATTTACTGCTCTTTAATGATATTTTCTCTGGTTCATCATTGAGAAAGATATACTTCAGAATAAAAATTATTTGTTTGCTTTTTCTATTTTTTATTGCTAAAATGTCTTTGTATTTGTTAAATAGTAACTAAAATCACCTTCATTACTTAACACTGTAAAAAAAAATCATTTGGGGGCAGGAGAGATGGCTCTGCGGTTAAGGCACTTGACACCAGTGCCTAAGGCCCCGGGTTCAATTCCCCAGTACCCACATAAGCCAGACCTGCAAGGTGGTGGCCCTGGTGCGCTTTCTCTCTCTCTGTCTCTCTCTCTCTGTCTCTCTCTCTCTGTCTCTATATCTCTCTGCTTGAAAATGAATAAGCAAAATATTTTTAAAAATCATTTGAAAACATTTTTCCTTATATTTTACTGGTATTTTATCTGCTAAATGATGATTTTACATTATAAGGCTATGAAGAGTACACTAATAATTGGTGGTATAAAAGCATTTACATTTATTCACCTAAAATTAATTAATTAATTATTAATAAGAGACATAGATAGGATAGAGTGAGTATAGGCACACCCAGGGCTTCCTACCACTGTAGAGGAACTCCAAACACATGTGCCTGGCTTTACTTGGTACTGGGCTGCAGACTTTTTAAGTGCCTTTAAACTGCTAAACCGTCTCTGCAGCCTACATTTATTCACTTTTGACAGTGCCTAATTGAATAACACCAAATTAAGATTGATTTTTTTTTGTTCTGTTCTGTTCTGGTTTTTGTTTGTTTTGTTTTTCCATTTGGGATCTCGGTAGATAGATCAGTTGGTAAAATGCTTGCCTCCTGAAGACATGAATTTGATTCCTAGCACCCACATAAGAATACCAGTGTGTACCTATAACCCCAGTGCTGAGGAGATGGGAGCAAGAGGTTCAGTTTTTAGCCAATTAAGTGAGCTCCAGACCAGTGAGAGATTATGTCTAAAACATGGTAGAGGAAGTTCCTGAGGATGACAACTGAGGTGGTTCTTTGGCTTTGACAAGCATATAGACTTACAAACACACATGAACACAAACACACACAAGTATACATAACATTTTTAAAATGATTTTTATTTTGGGAGATAAAAATTCACTTACTGAATAGTGCTCTAAATGAGTCATTCAGTTGCTAGTGAACTGCTCAAATATCTTATTTTGTAAGACCCCAGACCCAAAAGAAGACTCTGACCAATTCTCCTATGCAACACCCAAAGGGTTTTATTAAAAATTACCGAGCATGCTGGGGCCCAATGCGTATCCTCAGGCAGGACAGAGGCAATTGAGCGCCGAGCCAAGTCCCAGCAGGTCCTTTAAAATGTTACAAGCATACATCACAATTCAGGGAATTTTTACAGGGTTTTTCCATTAACCAGAGCATCTGTACATTCCTTCCATACCTGTAACACCCATCAGTCAGGACATTTTCCGTATTTACCGTGCTTAACCACAGATGCAAGATTACAGGAAACAGAGGCAAGATAAAAGGAAAGGATGAGATGGGAGAGACGCATACCAACATACCATTCTGGAGTAGATATTTTCTTTTTCTACTTCCTTCTATTAATAACTAGCTCCCTCTTGCCTTGAGATTTTCTACTTTTATTCTAACTCTAATTTTACTCTAACATTCCCTCCTTCTCCTATGGGCCGTCTCTAATCCTAGAGACTATCCTCTACCTCATTTATGGCGGTGTACTGTTGTCTAATTACCATTAGTTTGACGTCTCCAATTCTCTCCTTCACAAAACTTAAAATCCTATTAAGTATACAAGGGCCTATTGTCAGAATTAGCAATAGAATGATTAGTGGGCCTACTAAGAAGCAAGGCAAACTTAATAGTGGCATATGGCAAGCTCTGACTGGGGAGGGGGTCAAAAGAGGAGCTTGGCAACTTTGTGTGGGGTCTCATTCCTAAACTCTCATATATTCCCCCCTCTCTTGAGGACATCCCAAGTGCTGTTGGGAATGGGGATGAAGAAGTCTCTCTCGTCTATTTCCTGCTGAATAGGACATGAAGTTATTGCAGCTGGGGGTATCCCTCAGATAGGAGAGGGTCCCTAGCTAAGGCCCAAGAGAGAGAGAGACCCCTTAGCCATATATCATATTGCCAAGATTTTGCCCTGTCTCACATTGTGAGGCAGGAGGTGGGGTAGCTCCCCCCAGAAGTGGGGGGAGTGTTCCACATAGGGTGTCCAGTGGAGGGTGATTCAGTGTCAGGTTGCTGTCCACTGTGGAAACTGGAGATCCATCCCCAGAATTGCTTATCGAATGGCATCGTAGCATCTGATATGGTCTGAGACAGTACCTGTATGGCTTGCAAAGCATATGACATATATTAACAGAGTTATTAAGAAGAGAAATATATTTCATTTAATCTTAATAACAGCACAAGCACAAGCGTCACCTAGGGTAGGGTTGAGGGCATTTAGAGCCCTGTGATTTTTCTCATTATTAAAAGTTAGAACTTAACAGATTTTCTTAGTAGTATCTTCTCCAATGGAAGGAATAAACATGCCAGACAAGTCTGTCTGTATCTAAATTTGTAAATAAGTTGAGAATGTTAAGGTGTTTACCTGGTCTTCCCTATATTTAAGGAAGTTTTAAAATATATTCTCCAATCTTTCCTGGGGCAAGCCAGAGACAGAGATTGGTGTCACAAAAACTCCTTTAGTGTCCATCAGAGCTGTCCAGTACATATTTATTTTAGATCCCATCCTGTTTGAAACCATTTTGATGGTTGGAGGCTCATGACATTTAGTCGTAGGATTAGACTTATTATTATATATCCTTGGTTTTAAATTTTTCTCTGAGTGCTTAAGACCTGGTATAAAGCCAAGATTTAAAAGTATGTCCTTTTGGGTGTCACAATGGCTCTCCAAGGAGGAATTGGGGTCTGAGAGAAGCGCTATGGCTTCCTCAGCAATATCTCTGTCAGTGAGGCAGAGTCCAGGTCGTACTGACCCTGGTTTTCTCCCTTGCTGGGAGGCTGGGGGGGGGGGCGGACGGACACGATTTGTCAAAAATGGACTCTCCTGTCTGTGATGTACACTGATTTGTTTCTGGGCTTCCATATCCTCCTTGTTCAGAAGGAGAGGTAACAACCAGAGATGCAGTGTAAAAACACTCCAGTATGGCCCCTTTCATCTCCTGTGGCCTTTGTGACCTGGGAACAGAGGCCAAAATATTATCCCATTTTGTTCCATGGCTCCAATTGGATTTGGCTTTTATATAGGTAGTTAACGCACTTAGAGAGGAATTTGTATTAACCCTGTAGGATAGATATCGACATATCCAACACATATTTGTCTAGACACTTAGTTTTTTATTCTTTATAGAATTTAGAGAAATCATACCAATCTGATTTAACCTTTATCTAATAGTAGAAAATATATATATTCTGGTATTAAAAGAACTAGGCATTTCTTGTATGTAACACCTCTATGAACATAATTTTAAGAAACTGACAAACTATATAATATTTATTAGCACATAGCACATAGAGTTTATAATCTATGGATATAAGATATCTCCTGCTAATAGTTTTATGTTGCACATTTTGAAACAGTATAGGCAAAACTTAATGATCTCTGAGACAAGCTATATTCACATTTACTATATTTTATAATGTTACCTTGAAATTTTTGAATATATATGACAATTTATCCATTGGTAGACTTTTCAAAATTGATTGAGGTTAACCTGAGGAGACAGAAATCTGTATCATAGTTAAAATCCAAACATGGTAGAATCAGGAAAATGCCTTCGAACAACTGAGAAGGAGGAAATTTTTATTAGTCCATTAACCATTTTGTCATCCTCCTGTCTCAGCTCTGTGAAAATACCATATGTGTTACAAGGCTTAATTCACTCTGAACAAATGGTTCCATAGAAAGGCTTTACAATTGATTAGAAATTACATTAATTTCAATTTATCCTTCAGTCGTTTTTGTATTTATATATATTTATCAATAACTTAAAAGTTCCCATTTATTTGAGCATCTCTGCAGGGCAGAGAAAGCCATTGTCTTTGGTTCCATCTCCCCTGAGGCCTGGCCAACCTCAGTGACCAGCTGAGCGTGGCCTCAGCCACACCTTATGGAGGTATGTAGACGTAACTTTTGCTGTTAGGTTGGAAGAGAAAATTATTTTATTAGCCTGTATTTTAGAATCATTCCAATAAAAAAAAAAAGCAAAGATAGTTTCTGGCCCTTTTGAAATAAAAAAAAAACAGCACCCTTGGTTCCATGGCAAATCTTTTGTTCTTGGCCATTAAGGCCAAAAAGCTGCCTGGGGAGGTTAAGTTGCTCAGCTCCATCCAGTTGCCAGCCTCTGGATTGAAGGCATCCCCAGGGGGTCCTCAAACCAGTTTGGTTGCTTTTAGGCTGTCTTTTCCCTCAGCTACAGGGGCTGAATTTGCATTTCAGAGAAGGGAGAAAAACTTTTTCTATATTTTTTCCATTTCTAAGAAGCTATGAAAATTGAACTAAGAATTATAAATTGTGGCTGCACTGTTTTTGAGTTTACTTATTTGGAAAAGTTCAGGCCGTAATATCTCATGACTGTTTGTATAGACAAAACATAGTTTTGAAAGCATTTTTAGCAATAAGTCCAAATATTGAGATCTAACCTGGGAGTATTAGGTTAAGAACCATCCAGCGAGACAGCATCTATGTCTGAAAACATACCAATTATCCAGGAGGGTTTAGATACTCAAATTGTCCTTCGATGTCTGAACTTGTATCCTGGAGTAGGGAATATGTCTTAAAGAGTTAAAGTACACAAAATAAGATTATTGTTGAAATAATATCTTAGATAGAGACTCTGTGATTACTCACAATGAGGCAGAGTCTGGTCCTGTCAATTAAGAACAGCTGAATTTTAATATCCTTGGTGAATCTGTTTTCAAGAGAGAAAACCTTTGACCACCAATTTTGTTAGTTTAATCTTAGGCACTAATTAGCTTGATATAATAGTAGAGATTCTTATAAACATAAGACATTTTTTATGTTTTTTCCATGACAGGAATTTTATAAAAGCTTAACTTAAGTTCCTTCAACCTATTTACCTAATAGGAGGATAGAAGCCATAATGGCTGAAATTAAACCTTAAAGTTACATAAGTCCCATGATGACCATTTGGTAGCATTAGCATGAACAAATAGAAGCCGTCTTTTAAAATTCACAATGTTTTTAGATGTGAGAGCCTTATTTTAGAAAATTAATACCAGTAAGTAACCTTTACCTTAAAAACTTAATTTGTCCACTAATTTACATATTGACAAAGAAATATAGTTAGCTTGGGTGAGTACCATAAGATTTCTTTTTGTACATTTCTTAACCCATGAACAATTTAGTATTTGTGAGCTATTAGTGATAACCTTAACCATAAATAGTTAAACCTTAGCATCTACAATAAGGTCTTGGAAGGGCCTGGCAACATTTTCCTTTGGGACAGATTCCGCAACGTGTCCCCCTCTGTATTCCAAGGAAGCAATCCTTGGTGATGTCCCTTTTCCTGAAAGGGGCCTTCCTTAAGCAACTTGTTATATTGATGCTGTTTATCCTTTTGTTTTATCTCCCTGGTCTTAATTTTTAATTTTATTCCCTTTTGTTCCTTTTGACTTTTAACTGTAATAACACCAGTTGGACCTCAGAGCAGCTGTTTAAGCTCTTGGTTAGTTCAGCCACCAATTTTTGTAAGTTAGTATGCTTTTCTAATTGTCTCCTTTAATTCTTGAAGAAGGGCAATGGGCAGTCTGTTATCCTTCCTAAAGCTCAGTGGGTCTAAGTTGCCCCAATTCTATCTTAAGTCATGTGCTGAGATTAAGAATGTTACACCCAGTAAATCTTAATAGTTATTAGAATCTTTTATAAAAGGAAATTGAGTCCATTTCTTTCTTTCATTTTTCTCATCACCTTCTCTTATCATTTACTCATTACATTCTATCATCCTTTTAAGGTCCCTCTGCAATCCCTTTTATATTTCTCTCAGGTATTGAGAGAAATCTTTCTTCAAAAATATTCTTACTTTGTACCTTCTAAAAAATACCATTCTATATATTCCTTCAATAAGTTCCATTAAAATTCCTTCTCATTAGCACCTCATAACATAACTAGCATTCCCAATTTTCTCTTATTCCCACTATATAGAATCACTGGTTAGACATGAATTGAAAAGGGAAGTAACCATAGAAGGGAGAATAAAAGTTAATATCGGGTGTTTTTAATAACTCAATCATCTGATTTCCTTAAGAACAGCTCGAAATTCTAAGCAAGCCTAATGATGGAACTAGTTTTAAATATCCTTTTTTCGTAACTCATGGTTGATTACTTTAGCTAGGACTAGAATTAGGAGTCACTGAGCCAAAAACTATAACTGGAGTGATCAAGTCCAGTGGTAGCCTTGGTCAGTTTACATGGTCTCACAAGCAAAAGAACAGTTGCTCTCTGTTTATAAAAACTTAGGCTAGAGAATCATTTAGTACTTAAGGTTGACTTGGGGTGGTCATTCCTCTAAAACTTGTTATGACTAGTCCTTTTGCAAAGACTCAAGCACTTACTATATTTACCAGAATTTAGATGTAGATTCTTTCCTTCTAAGGATGCTAAATGAGTATAACCATTGAAAATTGTCTCTAACCATTGAAAAACCCGGTCCTTAACAAACTTATAAGAAAGACACTTTTTAGGGACATTTTTCTCTTTGGAAGCAAGCAGAAAACATACAGTACTTGTAGCAGACAATGTCTCTAACCATTGAGCAATAGATGAGAAAAGAAACCTTATTTTTTTGACTCAGTTTACCCAAATAATCATGGACTTCAGCATCATAAAGAATATATAATTCTCCTTGTGTTATTTCCCTTATATTCGTCAATAAGCCAGAGGGCCAGTCGGGCTTATGAGGAAGCATTGGGAAATATGTCTGTTTCTGGGATTTTGGCAATAGGAGGGTCCCATTTCAGACAAATAGACAACAAAGGACAAACAGAACGAAAAACAGATCACAAGACTCACTGACAAACATATCTCCCACTTAGTTTTCCATAAACATTTCACTGATGAGAGTGCTGATTTTCCTTTCATTTTATCTGAAGCAAGAAAAATGACAGTCTCCGACTGTCCCAGATAGGCGGCATCCAGCGGACACCATCAATCCTCTCGTCTCACTGCTGGAGCGTCCTCCAGGGCTGTGACCTGTGGCTCCCAGGCATGTCTACCAGTCACGGTCGGCGGGGGCTCACGCCCCACAGCTGACAGTCACACAAAATAAAACCAGAAACTATGCTGGCGGAGGCTCACACCCCACAGCCAAACACCAGAAAACCAGAAGCTATGCTGGGCTCACGCCTCACAGCCACAGCCAAACACCAGAAAACTAGAAGCTATGCTGGGGTCTCACGCCTCACAGCCACAGCCAAACACCAGAAAACCGGAAGCTATGCTATTGCAAGCAGAGAGAAAGAAAAACAAAAGGCGCCAGAAAAAAAATCAAACTTACCCAAAGGGGGGTCATGGCTGAGCTTCAGTTGGTGAGGGGGCTCACTCAGGATCTCGGTGGGACCTCCAAGATGTAAGACCCCAGACCCAAAAGAAGACTCTGACCAATTCTCCTATGCAACACCCAAAGGGTTTTATTAAAAATTACCGAGCATGCTGGGGCCCAATGCGTATCCTCAGGCAGGACAGAGGCAATTGAGCGCCGAGCCAAGTCCCAGCAGGTCCTTTAAAATGTTACAAACATACATCACAATTCAGGGAATTTTTACAGGGTTTTTCCATTAACCAGAGCATCTGTACATTCCTTCCATACCTGTAACACCCATCAGTCAGGACATTTTCCGTATTTACTGTGCTTAACCACAGATGCAAGATTATAGGAAACAGAGGCAAGATAACGGGAAAGGATGAGATGGGAGAGACGCATACCAACATACCATTCTGGAGTAGATATTTTCTTTTTCTACTTCCTTTTATTAATATTTATCTCCTTCTTGCCTTGAGATTTTCTACTTTTATTCTAACTCTAATTTTACTCTAACATTTTAATTGTAGTAATGTAATAAGAGCTATTATACTGTCTGTTTAATAAACAATATTCTCAATCTTTTAGATTACTTACTGAAGTTAGGTATGCAGAACCAAGTAGGTTATGTTTTTATTGTGATTCTAGTGTAGTGGGGGCTTTCTTGCAGACTAGTGTAGTAGGTAGACTCTTCTTTCTTTGGAGATAATGAAAAATAAGAGGATTACTTGGACTTATAACCATCTTGAATCGTTTAAGAGGTTCTCCAGTATTTCTTCATTTGAGAATTATTTCTTTGTAGTCATGACTGTTGAAAGTTAGCTTTTGAAAGAGTATGAATGGGAAGAATGTAATCTTGCAGAAAAGCTGTTGGATTAGAAGAATTGATGCTATATCAGAAGGTGGTGGTAAGGAGAGTTGCACTTGTGCCCTCAGGACATTCCCACAGCTTTAACAAGCCTGGAAACCATTTGTGGGTTTTTGTGATCCAACTAGCTGTTGTTTCACAGAACCACATCTCGCAGACTGAGAGTGAATGGGTGGAAAACTATCTGTCAAATGAATGAATGGAAGTGCAAAGTAACAAAATACAAGGGGAACACAGACATACCACATTTAAATACAGTGCCAGAAATGCTAAATATGTCTTTGTTTATGCTGTACACGTTAGTTAGAATAATATACAGGTTTAAGGTAGAGCCTGCTCATTGGTAGTCATCAACACCAGTGATGCTGTTCATACTTGGTAATGGTTTATTTCGCTCATCGCAGTTTGGAGATATCTTGACATTTGCATGAATATCTGTATTGCTAGTCATTTAAAAGTTCATTGCATACAAGTATGTACAGTATATTATGCATGCTAATAAATACTGTGGTAAGGGCTTTTTGTATTCAGTACACTTTCTATCATTATTAGGAAATGACTCTCTACTCATTAAAAGTACTGAATCTACTTATTAAAATTATTGGCACAGTGTCCCATATTGCACAGAAAGCAGTCTCATACATGTCATGGGTGTTGCATTTCTTGATTGTATCAGGAAGCCACACTGACCATCTAGCTTTGCTTAAGTGCTCTGATAGTTTCACAAGGACATGGTCACTTAATGTTGGTTGTTAAAGGATTCCTGAGTGTACTTTCTAGTCATAGAAATATGAAAAAATTTAAATGCAAATCTTTTATTCCTTTCTTAAAATTGTGTTTGACCATGTAGAATTCTTTCATTTGTATGAGGAAATAGAGTAAGGGGTAGAGAATTACCTCAAAACTAGATTTTACTATTTCTCTGCCTATGGTACAAGAATCTATATGGAACTTTCAAATAACTGTAGATTTCTAAAACTCTTATAAGTGCTAATCATTGGCTATATAGAAAATTATCTCCTCACATGTACTTTTATTGCTTAATTATATACTCACAAGTATTCTTATTGATGAGATTAACAAAACATGAATTTGCTTCTGTTTGTGTCTTTCTCTTGTGTGCTCTTGTAAATGACATACAGCAAATGTAGAATTATCATCTTGTAGTTTCATGCTGTGTCATTTTATGACAGCCAACTTTAAAAACACTGTCATAGGTGTGTAAAAACAGGCAGCCATATTCCTAATAATTGGAATCTGAGACAGTCAACCACCTGGAGGAAGAAAAGAGAGGAAGAACATGCCGCTTCCATTAAAGGAAGGCAGGGGTCTGTCTTCTATAGCTTAGAAGTAACAAAGAATAGTCTTAAGTTTTGTACAGATTTTCCTAAAAGCTCTTCTTGAGATAGGAGGCAGGTGATAGGAGAAAAGTGATTTGATTTTCCAGTACTTATAGTATCTTCTAGCTCTCATGTTAGTGGAAGTACTTTTTTGTGGATAAGAAAGGCTTTGGGGTGTAAATGTTCATTCTGCTTTGTTATGTGTGGGCTATGGAGTGACAAAGTATTATTGCCCACTTCTTTTCAGTCATAAGGGCTTCTATTGGAGGGCACCATAAGCTAATACTCTGAAGACTAAAAGGAATTGCTTCCTGGGAATAATCTTATGTTTCTAAAATGTCAATGAGAAAAATTTGTTTTTCTCTCTGACAGTTTTTTGTTCTTTTACTTTTGGTCTTCCAAGGAATTATAGATGAAAATGTTCTGTAACTATAAAGTGCTGTTTAGATAGTCTTATTACTGTTGTTGTTATGATCAACATTAAATGGTTCATGTTTGCTCTAGTATTTTGCTTTGGGAAAAAGATTTTGCCAGGTGTCTATAATGTTATATGCAGAAAGATTTTCTCTTTGACCAAATTTTTATTACTGATATATTATAGGATTGAAAGGTTACTTGATAAGAACTCTTGAATTAGTTCCTGTGTATGTAGTTTGTTGATGGAACATGTAGTGTTTTATCCTCTCAAAACAATTTCCTCAGGATCATCCTACTTGAGCTGTAAGTTTATGAAATAAGTGGAAGCATAGCAGGCACACAGCAGTTGTGGCGCAGAAAAGCTCGCTAACCGACTTAGGTTAGATCTATTATGTAATTGGTAGAGTGGGGGAAAAGCCCTCTTAGATTTCTGAGGACTCATTATGTCTAGTTCTTTTAGCCTTATTATAAGTTTGTTTTATGTCCTTCAGATTTTTACTTTAATGAAGATTCTCAGTTGCTGCCTTTAGTATTCGCTAGAGCAATTGGAAGGGAATAGTAGAATGAGTCCCTCAGTTTTTCTCTGGTTGTTCTTCTAAGCCATTGCACATTTATGTTCAAAATTACCTTAGTTCCCTAAGCTTTCTTTTTCTTTATTAAGGCAACCTTTTTGAAAAATGCTGGGTCATATCTGCTAAGGTGAATTTGTACTTTCCTTGCATCACACTTCTTGTCTAGCTTCAGAATCATGAGAAATACATACTTGTCTATACCAAAAGCTGTTCATATAATGACACCACTTTTAATCATCAAACACTGCCAGTAATTCAAATTGCATAGTAGATAAATTGTGGTGTGGTATAATCATGCATTGAAATATTACATCCCTATGTTTGAATTATTGCTGTATACAGTAACAATACTGCATCCAAACACAATAATGAAAAAAGAAACCAGGCAAAATACTTAAAAGTATAGCATTCTTCTTATATAAATTGTTTTTTCTCAAAGCAAAATTAATGTTTGGGATTCGAGGTGGGCTAGAGGACTACATTGGAGAGTTGGTACATGAGGGTGGGAGCTTTCAGAGAACTTGGGACTTCTGTTGTTCTAGTCTGGTTGATAATAATATGGTGATGACCATTTGTTAAGCTATGTGCTTATGATTTGTATAGTTCAATTTAAAATATTCTTTAAGAAAGCTGAAGGGATAGAATAGATTCCCAAATGTGCTTTTAGCTTGGATGTTTTAATACGAGTAGTCAGATATTGTGGATAATTTTTGTAGCTATAGAGGTAGTAAGAGCTTTAGGCCCAAGAGTCATTTATGTTTTATAAAGGCTAAGAAGAAAGTGAATAAATTATATTTTTCAAATACATATTTTTAAAAAATCTTTGTTCCAAGAAAAATGAGATTTTGCATCCTAAAGCCTATAAAATCATCTCTCTCAAATGAAAAAGCAAACATACTTTTAGTTATATAGCTCAGAAAAGCTTCATGAATAGTATATATACAATCTTAACAGTTCCTTATCTGTCTTTGGATTTGAGACGATCAGTAGAATTAAGATGGATTATTTTGTTCTACTTTTCTTGGTTTTTGGCTGTGTACATCAGTTTTCTCCTTGACCATAGGCACATTTTATTGATTTATTTGCAAGTAGAGAGAGATAGTAGCCACTACTAAGAATTCCAGATGCATGCACCTCTTTATGTATTTGGCTTTATGTGGGCACTGGGGAATTGAACCTGGATCATTAGGCTTTGTAGGCAAGTGCCTTAAACACTGAGCCATCTCTCCAGCTCCATATTTGATTTTTATTTCATAAAGCCACCATACTTCTTTGAGTTGACACTCTCTGGTTGATCCATTCATTTATATTAGTGCATCTGCCTTTGGCAGCCAGAAAATATATTGTTAGAGGCTAAGGTTGTTTAACATAGCTACTATTAATCCCTTGTTTCCTGAAGTCTACCTAACCTAAAATTTTTTGCCTGTCATACACCAGTATAGATCATAGGTTATGAGTTTAGTCTCCTTTTATAATTAACTTACTTCTAATATGCCTTTCAAAGGAGCATGAGATTTAGAAATAGGAAGTCCAACTTTTATTTCTCACCAGTAAACTTCGTAATCCAGGTTTGGTAGAAAAACATCCAGGAAATGGCTTGCAGTATCAGCTTTTCTAGGGCACTTGAGAAGAAAATGAGTATGTAAGGACTTTGAGGGCTAAAAAATTATAGTCAGAAGTATGTAAACCATTGTTACTAGCATTATTTCTTTTTTAGGCTGATTTGTTCTGGGATACCTAAGTTTTAAACTGATGCACCAGTGAAAGCTGGATTTTGTTAACTGCAAACAGTTGAAAGATGCTTAAAATGCACTTACCATTTTTACCCAAATAAATGCATTTCCATTTATACCTTATTAAAATATTTGGGGAGTTGGGCGTGGTGGCACATGCCTTTAATCCAAGCACTCAGGAGGCAGAGGTAGTAGGATCGCTGTGAGTTCAAGACCAGCCTGAGACTACAGAGTGAATTCCAGGTCAGCCTGGGCTAGAGCAGGACCCTATCTCGAAAAACCAAAAAAAAAAAAATTGGAGAGAGTGGTCTAATTTGTATTTATTTAAGCATTATAATTGATACTATCACCATCTGATTAAGAGCACCTTCATACATGCTTTACAAACTGAACTGTTTTACAACCCTGAGCTGAGAAGGCATTTTGCTAGAATACTGACACAAGGACTTTCTACTGTTCCAGATTACAGAGAGCTTCCTGGGTAGGCATGATAACAAATATGTTTTTCACAAAAGACATCAAGCAAAAAATAGCCCAAGAAATCCGACACTGAACTACTATGTGTTTTTGGAAACTCATATTTTCAATATTTATAGCATACACAAAGTAATGATATAATACTATACCAACAAGATAAATAAAAAATGAAGAAATGAGACTGGTGACTAGTTGCAATCTAACTCAACTTAATGTTACATAACAATTTTTCCTTTTGATGGTTAATTGTACTGAACATCTTTTAGCTATTTTAGTGTCTTTAAAACAAGCCAGGGTTTTTTTCTCCTTTAATTATTTTTTTACTTTTTCAGGTAAAAATGAATTGCCATAAGCATAAAATATGTAAAAAATCATCCATTTAATTAAAATTAGTACTTGTTTTTTTTAATGTCTCCTGGACTTTGTTCTTGAGTTTGGTGAAGTCCTCATCAAACTTAATTGTCTAGCTCCTCCCATAGTTTGTTCACCTTCAATTCGCTTACTACGTTTTTGATGTCAGTCAAATTTTTCTCCATAAGGTCCATTCTGATGTCTACACTTGTCTTGTGCTTCATCTCGTTAACGTCTTTTTTGACTTTTTCCATTTTACATTGGTTTCTGCCCATTCCTGTTTTCTTGATGTGGAGGCCAATACAAGCTTTTGTTGGGTATGCAGGGTATGTACTGTTCTGTGTACCAGTTGGATTTGGGATAGTGCTGTAACCTCAGATGCATTAGTTGCAGAGGTTATGGGTGTGCCAGGAATTCTGGGTTTCTTTTTGGTATGCTGTGTAGTATAGGAGTCAGAGATCTTTTCTAGTTGTAGTCGCCACTGTGTCTTGCTATTAGTGCTTTAGGGGTATTCAGAACAGGACTACTTGCTCCACTTCTCCCTCTGTATCCCTTCTGGGTGGGTTTTAGAGACCTCCTTGTTAAAATTCTTGGCAGGTGTCTGCCAGAGGGCTTTTTCCCTCAAGTTTGTAATTGGAATGAGGCCCTCTGGGGTGTGCTGTTTGGTGTGTTCCACCCAGAACAATGTTATACTACTAGGTTAAAACTCTTCAAGTATCTCTTGGGTCTCAGGTATTCTGTCCTGAGGCAGGATCTATCATTCACCAGGCTGAGGCACCCTGAACCTGAGTGTTCAGGCTAAGAGCTTCCTCCCTGGCCTCCTCTCCACCTGTGGAGCTGTGGGTGCTATTCCCTTGTTTTTTTCCTCTTAAGCTCCAGACATAAATATACCTGGTGCTCTTCATGCTTTTCACCTAACTGGAGCCCCATGCACCTTAATGCTCAGGCTGTGAGCCACCAGCCTGGCCTCCTCCCCAGCTGTGGAGTTGCAGGTGCTAATCACTTAGCTTCCTCTGGATCTCCAGACCATAATAGGCCTGGGCACTATTGACTAGCCTTGAACACATGGGAGTCAGTTCCTCCCTTCCCTCTAGGGGACACATGGGGCTGGGTTCCTCCTTCCTCTCTAGGGGGCAGTGCTGTGCCCGCAGGGAGCACATGGGGCTGGGTTTTAAAAAAAAATTTTATTGTTTATAATGAGTTACATTATTTAGTGGATAAACAATGAGTTATTATCCCCAATTCCCCAATGCCCCCCCCAACCCCAATCAGCTGTATATCCTCTTCTGTGGGTTGTCTGGATCAGTCCTTGTGGCAGGGGACCATGGATAGCTTAGTACTCAGCCTGGTTCTCCTGGCCCAAGTGTGTTGTTACTGAGGGGTGCCATGCCTCTGGATAGTCTCCCCCACCACGGCTCTCACAATCTTTCCGCTCCCTCTTCCGCTCAATTCCCTGAGTTGTGGTGGGTGAGTATTAAGGCTGCTTTAATGTCGTGAGCTTAAGGGGCTATGTGTCGAAAATTGTTGGTTTCTGTCACCCTGGCTTATCCTGTGTTGATTGAATGGCTGTGGCTGTGGGTCCCTTGTTCTTCCCATCATTCTCAGTGGGGTTCCATATTGAATCCTCCACGATATGACTGTGGTGGCTCAGCTCTTGCCAGGATCTCAGCTATCTGCCTACGGTCGAATGGTAGGATTAGATGGGCCACAGCTCTCTCGCTGCATCCTGAAAAACACAAACACAACCTCCATCGGAGAGCAAGATCAGTACAGGTTAACAAATACACACAATTCTGGATTACCTAGAGACTATTTTTAGTAGCCTCCCTGTCAATCGCTCCCATAGTGTATCTTTTCTTGTGAGCCCAACAGTACAGGATCTTGAGCCAATCACCCTGAATCCCCAGTTCCTGTCAAGGGCTCCCCCTCACTGAGTGGAATATTTGGCCGAATTTAAAAGCTGTTGACTGTCTCCCCCAGGCCCAGGTTTCTCCATTGCACAAGTGCTCCTTTCTTGGTTTGCTGTTCTCTCCCAGTAGGAGGTGTGGTCAGCCTACTCATGGCTGCAGACTGTGTTTCATGCCAGTGGTCTCTGTTTACTCCAGCTGTTGTTGATCAGCTTCCCTTGGCAGCTTGTGCAGTGCCTTCTAGCACTGTACTAACTGGCATCTGGGGGCTGGTTATGATTCCGGACCTTGAAGGGTCTCTCGATGCTGATCAGTGGCATTCTGTGGTTTCTTCAGCAACAGGGTTTTGCCTCAGGCCTGGGGAGGGCATTCAAGGGCTTTGACAGAATTCTGTCTTACTTTTGGAACCTCATGGGTCACTTTGGTCAACAGCTCAGTGAGGGAAGGAACCAGTGGCTGGGACCAGGGGGTTGTCAGAATGACTTTTTAAAATTATCCATAATTAGATGCATTCAATGAAGAAGTAATGAGTTGGTATTCCCAATTCCCTGATTTCTCTTTTCCCTGCCCCCAATTAGCTGGATATCCTCCTCCGAAGGCAGTCTGGATCAGTCCATGGGTAGGGGATTATGGATATCCTAGGAGTCAACCTGGTTCCACCCCCTTTGTAAGTTGTTACTGAGGGGGACCATGTCTCTGGATATTCTCCCCCACCATGGCTCTTACAGTCTTTCTGCACCCTCTTCCGCTCAGTTCCCTGAGTCATGGTGGGTGAGTACTAAGGCAGCTTTATTGTTGAGGTCTTAGGAAGTTTCTGCTTCTGCTTTAGGTTGTGTTGAAAATCATTGGTGTCTGTCTGTGTGGTTCATCCTGGGTGACTGATTGGCTGTGGATATAGGTCTCTTGCTTACCCCACCACTCTCTGCAGTTTTCCATGTGGATCCTCCACGGAAGATCTGGTGTGGCTCATCTCTTGCCTGGATGTCAGCTATCCGCCTGCAGTTCGTTGGTAGGGTTGGAGGAGCCACAGCTCTCTCTCTGCCTTCTGAAAAGTACAAACAGAATCTCCTTTGGAGAGTGAGATCAGTATAGGTTAACTGAGATACACATTTCTGAATTGGCTAGGTCCTGTTGTTAGTAGCCTCTTTGTAAACCACTTGTAAAGTGCATTTCTCTTTGGGGTCCCAAGATTATGACTCCCAATGTATTTCGCCCTGAGCCCCCAGTTCCAGTTAAGCGCTCCCTGTCACTAGCCGTTGATTGCCTCCCCCAGGCTTTGGCTCCTCCATTGCACAAGTAATCACTTCTTGGTTTGTTGTCTCCCAATAGGAAGTGTGTTCAGCCTACTCATGGCAGCAGATTGAGTTTCATATTGGTGGTCTCTGTTTACTCAGCTGTCATTGACCAGCTTCCCCTGGCAGCTTATGCAGTGCCTTCCAGCTCTGCACTAACTACCATCTGGGGGCTGGTTACCGTTTTGGACCTTGCAGGGTCTATAGATGGCTTTCTGTGGTTTCTTCAGCAACTGGATCTTACCTCAGGCCTGGGGTGGGCATTCAAGAGCTTTGACAGAATCCTGTCTTGTTTTTGGGGACCTCATGGGTCACTTTGGTCTACAGCTCAGTGAGGGAAGGTGCTGGTGACTGGAACCAGGAGTTGCCAGGCTGATCGATTTTTCACAGGCTTAGACTCTCTCCCCTTCTATTCATGGCCCCTCTTGCCAAACGATGCCCATTACTTGCTCAATAGGTTACAGTATGCAAGTGAGGATTTTATGATTTTGAATCACTTTTGGTTTAGCTTCCTGCTTAAGTCATCCCCTTACCACTCTCCCATCTCTTACCCCTCTTTCACAAACTCTCAGTTTTCCTGACTGGTCTGTGTAGTTTACAGTCACCCTGGTTCCTGCTGAGGTGTGGCTTGAGCTTGTGGCAGGCGCCAGAGACTGTGCCTTGTCTGCAGGAGCTTCAGGTTGCTTGTGTAAAGTCCCTACCTGTCGTTCCTTTTCTACTGGGTTAAAAATGTATTTCCACCTGCTCAGTTTTCAGACTGAGGAGTGCTTTCTCTATATTTCCCCTCTGCCTGCGCTGGAGTGGCCATCTTCCCAGAACCTAAAATTAGTACTTGTTTAAGTTATTATGTAGGCAGAAGATAGGGGTGTAGAACACAAAAAGTACTTTGAGTTTTATGAAGTCAGGAACACTTTGAGATAATATTCTTGGGTTTATTTAGACAGTTTTGGTTTGCAAAATAAACTTGTTTTGACAGAAAAAATATGAGTCCATTTTGCTTTAGTGTACTAGCTTCTCAACTGACTTCTCTTATTTCTGGCACTATTTCCATTTTACTTCTCTTAGAAGAATTTCTCAGTTAATTTTGACAGGCATTCAGTGGTTGTGTGTGTGTGTGTGTGTGTGTGTGTGTGTGTGGATTTGATGAAATGTCTAGCAATATTTCTCTATTGGTGTTTTCTGTGTGCATATACAAATATTTTGTTAAGAAATTTTGATGCTGTTTCTATAGGTTCTCCTCCCCATTCTCTGCTTGCCATCCTCTCCCCTCCCCCTCCTATCCCTTGCATCCCTTTTGTTCCCGTACTATAAAGTCTAAAACCTCATGAAGTGTGAGCTGTGCTTGGATTTTAGAGTGAGAGCCATTGCTCAGATAGAGACCAGAAATGAAATTTGTGGGTAAATGTTTGTAGGGTAAGCATCATGATATAGTTAATAATCATTCTTGGTGACTCCGATGACCCAGTAAAAGGTTGGCAGTATATTTGCACTGTCAATTTGTGCTAGCATTATGATGTTGATGCTATTGACTTACACTTGACTAACTATCCCTTTTATGGAGGACAAGGGATCTATTGCATTTTGTTCCGAAAAGGTAGACAAGATTGTCAAAATTGAAGATATGATTGGAGGTAAACTTGACATTTTGTTTCTGAATAGCATGGTATTATTTATCAAGAGTAAGCATGTTGTCTCGCCCCCATGGAAGGAAAAGCAATGGTCTTGTTCTTTCCTCCTTTTCACTGTCCTCAGAATTGTTATAACTAATAGGTCAAAACTGTTTTGTTATTGTTGTTGTTGAATCCTATTGACCTGATGCCTCCTTTAAGGAGGAGTAAACTCCTGCAGAAATGTTTTCCTCCCTGGATGGTTGCCTTTGTCTTAGGACAGTGTGTGGATGTTCCCTCTAGAAACCTTCCAGTGTCCTAAGAACAGGTCCTTGCTGATAAGGTCTTTTGTGCTCAGGATGTCTTCTCTCTTGTTCTCTAATAAATAATCTTGAATTTATCAAAGAAGTTAAATGATTGATTCCCCAAAATTCGAACTCAAATCTAAGGCACTCTTGTGTGTACATTGCTCGTGCATTTTCTTTGACCTAAATCATCCCTTTCATGTTTTTTGTTCATTATTTACATGACTGTTCTAAAAAATGTTTAGATGCCTTCATAGTTTTATCTAAACTCTGTATTGCATTAATAATCTATCATTCCTCTGGACTAAGATCAAGTAAGATATGAGTTTGTCTAATTCATGTAACATTCAAGGATTTACTTGTTAGGTATGTAAGTCACCTACAGTAAGTGTGTTTACTAAATCTGAAGGATATACTGTATTTAATCTGCATGACAATGCTTTCAAAGCAGAAAAAACTCTCAACAGTTAACAACTACAAGGTGTATAATATGACAGGATTTATGGAAAGAAAATCCCTATATGTAATGAAAAGGAAAAGTTGGCTAGTTGAAGCATTTCATGTTTGTACTGTTGAGAAGTGGAGTGTGCTTCTCTTGTGTACACTGTATCTCCCTACTTTTATTTGCCAGTCTTACTAGAGCAGGAGATTACCCCTGTCCCTGCCCTTGACACTTGGGATGAGACAGATTCCAAGACATTTCAGTATACTCAAAAGCTCATAATTCTGTTGCATATTATTTTGGGAGTAATCGGAGGAGGCAGACAACATGTTATGTAGCAGAGAGTACTATCTGTCAGCATGGCCATTACTTTGGGAATAGGTACTCTGGAATGTTTGATGGGGCTTGAGGATAATATCTCCTTAAAGCTAAACCTTTCAAACTTCCTGAAAAATCCAGCCTTACCTGCTATCTGAGAACTTACTTCAGCCAGACATTGTTGTAACTGTCAATGCCCTAGCTATGGAGTTTGAATTAATGAAGTGTTACATACATTACTTCCGCTGAGGAATTTTGTTTGCTACTGCAGAGCAGGGTGGTGGAGGGCCAGGCCTAGAATCAGGTTGGCTTGCTTTCTTCCCCAAGCTTAAATAATCTACTTTACCCCTCATAAAATAACAGTAACAGTACCCATTTCACTGGTTAGGGAGAATAAATGAGGTAATATATGCATAGTTGCCACAATTAAAGTTAAATGATGGGTACAGTGTGATTGTTGAGCCAGGAAGAGGCTTTAGGACAAAGAGTTGCGGACAGGTATGTGGACCAGTCTGAAGTACAAGGCTCTGGGTTTGATCCCCGGTGATGCAAAATAAAACAACACAATTTTCCTTGATTTGAGAAATGACTGTAAACCAAGAAAGAACAAAAGTTTTCTATGATTTCATTGCCATTCTAGTTCTTTACTATAAAAGACCAACCTGATCAACTTGTGTCAATCTATGCCACTTGTCTATTGACAGTTACTCTCTAAACTTCTAATGCGCATACCTTTAAAAATGAGACTTCTATCTTGGGCTTTTGTCTCTGCTGAGAACTTAATGACACATGATTTCAAAGTGCAGATCCTAGTAGAAACCAGAGGGGTTGGTTGATAGGTCACAAGGTTTTAAAAGATTGTGGGTAATTCTAATCCAATTTTTAGAACTCCCAGTGGGGTGGCCCTTTTCCTGTCATTATGGAAGAAACATTTCAAGGATTATAAACTCAGAAGGGTCTCTCAGCAAGAGATTTGTTCCACTTTGGAAACTCATCAAAATGCCTCTTGCAGCAGCTGCAAGATGCAAGAGATGCAGAGTACCTGTAATGTTCCTGTGTGTATCCAGAGTAAAGGAGCAGGTCTCCAGAGGAGCCTCTAGACAAAGAGGGATCACTAATATCCTGTGAGACACCAACTCCAACAGCAGCAGTGACTCCGGTCTCCATTGGCCTCCCATTCCCTGAAGCATTTCTTCCTGTTATCCTGAGCAAGGAATGGATGAGGGTTACTGTTACTGGAGATGGGCAGTGAGAGTGAAGGAGTTTCTAGGAGGCACTTGTGGATTGTATTGTTGGTTTTCTTCTATGTGCCCACACAGCTCACTAGCCTCAGCAAACCTAACTTAGCACTATTTAAGCTGTATGTGCTCTGAATAGCATATAATGTTCTCAACAAACCCATGAGCTACTCACTGTTTCCTAAGTTTTAGACATGGAGAAATCCGAGCCTCTGAAAAGTAAAATATTAGGTTAATGATTTTAAAATTACAAAAAAAAAATTTGTCCAGCCCTGTTTTGTCTTTTTCTTTAGGAATTTCTTCACGTTTTTTTGTAATCTTGGGTTAAATTTATGACATCTTTTTCATTTTTTATAACCAGCTACAGAGATTTTAGAAGTACAACGGCTTTACTGGTTCCTATACTTCTGCATTTTAAAATAGACAGAAAAAGAGGCATATGCACAGTGTTGGTACCTCTTTATATTTTCTCACTATGAATAACAACATGTAAAGTCACCATTATTATTTCATGTAAAGAAAACAAACAGAAAAGGAATTGTTAGAATAAGATCAAGTGGTTTCCTGTGGTGTTGGTGTCTTTGCACCAACATAGTAAATGCACGTCTATATTAAAATTGTTGTGTAATGTTATGCTTCACCGAACATGTAGTGTTAGACAATGGCTACCTAGTATTTGGGTATATGTTGGCTCAAGGACCTGTCTGCCTTTCTGGAGCTATAGCCCTCTGCTTCTTTGATCACTTACTGAGTATGTTTATGCTTTCTTTGTACATGGTTTTCATATTTATTTCTTCATTGGTCTATATAGACTTATTAATTACTTATTAATACCACACTAATACCCAGATAATGAAACTCTGTGGAAAGTTGTGATTTACCAAAATTAAAATTATACAGCTGTAGGAGTCAAGGTTTAATAAAAATCTCTCAGTAACTAATGCTGCTTTTGTGTGTTGTTCTGATTTACCCCATATGGGTATCAAATTGTTTATGAAGAGTGCCTGGTAAGGGAAACTAGTGGCAGCTAAAATCCAGGAGGTCATTTGCTTCCCAAGCAGGGACTGCATGTCTTTGTTGTACTGGCCTTATAGGTGCCTGTGTCTTTTGTCTTTCCTTGTGCTATGCCATCATTCACAATGACTATTTTGATACTTCTAAGTGTCCCAATCCCTTTTTACCATGACCACAATTTAAATGATATATCTCTTTCCTTTTCTTGGGGGGGGGAATGGTGGTTATTAAGTAAAACTTTGTATGTACAAATCATGTGTTGGTACCATCATTCCCTTCCTCCCTGTCCCCATTCCACTGAGGGCCCTCCTCAGTGGGATTGCTGGTATGCTCCATGGGATTGAAGGATATGTGTTGTGTGAGCAGCAGTCAGTCATGGGCAGGGGATGGCAATGCAATGCCTCTGGATATCCCCCCCCCCACTATGGCCTCCTATTCTACAAAGTCCCCTGAGCCATGGTGGGTAAGTTTTAGGTCTGCTTTAGTGTTGAGCTCTTAGCAGCTTCTAGATTTCTGCTTTGGAATGTTTTGAGTATCCCTGGTATCTGTCTCCATAACCCTGGCTCAGGTTGTTTGGCTCACTGTGGAAGCAGCTCTCTTGCTCATCTCTCCACTTCCTTTGTGGTTTCACCTGAGCCCTAGCTGATGTGTTAGGGGAGGTTCTTCTGTCAGGGAGTCAGCTATCATTTCTGGTCTTGTTGGTAGAGTTGGGTTGTCCACTGTTCTCACTGCCTTCTGAAAAATACAGATTTTCCAATGGAGAGTGACATTGGCATAGGTTAAACGGAATAAGCATTGTATATTTGGCAAAATTATGATGGATGTAGCTTCTCTTCAGCCCCATGGCTAGTGGAAGCTTCTCCCAGGAGCCCAGATTCTTGGTCTTTTTAGGAATTTGGCTTGGATTCAAGTTCCAGCTATAGTTTCCTGCCACTGAGCAGGTCTCTTAGTCAATCAGAGAGGCCTTGATTGCTCACCTAGGTTGAGTGCCACTATTGCACAGGTATGTAATCTTGTCATGCTGGTTGCTGTCATATAGCAGTTTTCCCTGCTTTCTCCCAACATAGTTGTCTTTATTTCCCCTGGCAGCTCATGTAGTGCTTTTCAGCACTATACAGGCTAACCACCTGGGAACTGACTTCCTTCCAGATTCTAGTTGAGTCTCCCTATGGGTGTTGTCAGTTAGCAGTCTGTGGTGTCTTTAGCAATAGGGTCTTATCTTTTACCTTGGGCAGGTAATCAAGTGCTTTGATAAAGCCTATCTTGTTTTGGGGATCCTCATAGGTCTCTTGGATCAACAGCTCAGTGTGGGTAGTAACTGATTTGTGGTACTGGGAGATACAAGCCAGCTTAAGTTTTGTTAGGGTTAGGCTTCATCCCACCCTCTTCAGGGCATTTCTTATCAGATGATACCCCCATATTATTTTGGAGGGTCATATCTTTTTAACCCACTGTCTGAGAGTAAAGATTCTATATTATCAATTCATTTTAGATTTAGCTTTGTGTGTCTCATCCTGCCCTCCCATTACCCCTGGCCACCCCCCCCAAAAAAAAAACAAAACAAAACTTTCCACTCCTATTGTCTGTCTCTTGAGTTGCATGTCAGGTTTGCTTGCAATTCAAGCTCATTCTGATTAGATACTGCAGATGAGGGAGAATATGTGGCATTTGTCTCTCTGTTCTTGTGGGAATTCACTGAATATAGTATGTTCTAGGTCCATCCATTTTCCTGCAAATTTCATTATGTCATTTTTGCTTACTGCTGAGTAGAATTCCAATGTGTATGTATACCACAAGAACAATCCATTCGTCCAGTGATGGACATCTGGGTTGATTCCAATTATCAGCTATTGTGAATTGAGCAGCTATAAACATGGTTGAGCAAATGTGTCTGTATTGGAGAGAGGAGTCTTTAGGGTAGATGCCCAGTAGAGGAATAGCTGGGTCAGTTGGTAGGTCTATTTTCATCCTTTTCAGGAGTCTCCACACTGATTTACATAGTGGTTGTACAAGTTTGCATTCCCATCAGCAGTGAGTGAGGGTTTCTTTCTCCACCCATATCCTTACCAACATCTACTGTTAGATTTTTAAATCATTGCCATTCTAGCTGGGGTAAGATAGATGTTTGCTTGTTTGTGTGGTGTGTGCCCATGTACTGCCCCATGCCTGTGGTGGCCCTGTTCTCCATCACTCTTCTTATTTTTGCTGGAGTCTCTTGCTGTGATCCAACCCCTCCCCCCCAAAAAAAAATCTAGAATTTTTTTGGTCTCTGCTTCTCTATGGATAGAACTGGGGTTATAGATGTCTGTGACCATGCTCAGCTGTTTAAGTGGATCCTGGGATTGAACTCAATTGGCATATCTTAAAGGAAGCTTTGCTGTCTGCCACCACTGCAGTCCCAGTACCAGATCTGACCTCCCACTGGCTTCTGTAGTACTCTAATTATATAGTTCTTCTTACAGAATATATATTACTCTCTTACATTGATTATATATGTCTGTATATTATGAGCTCTATTAATGTAGAACATGGACCAGTTTTTAGTGTCCCCCCACAGAGTTCTTCACCTTATTTTTTTGTATGTAAATAAGCCCTTGGAAAATATTTATATATAAATTAAACTTCGAAGCCAATGAGGTTCTAGATTTTTGGAGTCAGATGCAATCTTAACTCTTTCTGAGCTAAGATTATGTCAGAAGATGGTCATAAGTGTTAAAGTTAATATCTTCATATCTATATATAGTTCTTCATTGTAGAATTTATTTCCATAGCTGAACCTGTAAAGATATATGTGTCTCCATCTATCTCAGCCATCCAGCCAGCATAGTACAGTACAGATTTTTCTGTCTGCCAAATATTTCACAGATGTGTTAGAATTTTTCTACAGATTAAGGCGTTAGAAAGCATCTCTGCTCTAAATAAACTTGGAAACTCATAAACATAGTGCTGCAGTCTTAAACATTTTACTTGTTAACAAGCAACTACTATATTTTTCCTTGGGTGCTATATGCATTATAAGCATGAGGGAAAATGGGCCAGTCAGCTAAAATCTGAAGGGCACAAATGTCTTATTAGGAATATCAAAATATTTCACAGTCTTATCTGTAGGGATTTTAACACCTAAGGCAATGAAAAGTCATTATGGGATTTTGAGTGTCTTAAAATATAATCTAATTTTGGATTCTCAAAGAGCTTGAGCAAAACTGTTTTGGGGGCATTTTATTTATGAAAAGATAACCTTAAATGACCAATGAGATTTAACTCTGTTACATTACCTGTTTGTTCTGGGACTGTCTGTCTAGTATCAGGAATGAAAGTCTGAAACCAGGGATATACTGAAGCTTGTTGGGCACACAGGGATACCACACAGCAGTGTTTGTTTTAACACTGCAGACAGTAACATCACTCAGCAGTTCTAGGTGTGCAATAATGCTGGTCACCAAAGGCATTGGTGCCATTACAAGCAAACAAGGTCACATAACTTTATGCCTACTAACTATGCTTGCTGCACAACAAAAATTGTTTTTATAAAAGCTTATGAGCAGAATCCCAACACCAGTAGCAAAGATGATTGTATTCTTACAGAGTTGTTAGATCTTTAGGAAGTAATGGAGAATGTCACCCATATCCGCATTTCTTTCATAATGGCTTTGTGTCTTGGAGCTGACATCAGGTCTCTTCCTCTATTTCTTTGCTAGTTTTTCTTTCACTTTGTAACTGTGTTGGTCTTTTCAAAGGAACACATTTTTTTATGTTCTCTATTAAATAACTCTGTATTTGTAGTTTAAAGAATATAAAAATGTATAATCTTATATTAACAAAATCACAAAATGTATGTCTAATTTCAGAAAATTTTTGTCATCTCAAGAAAATAGCTAATGTCTACTAACTCCAGAATTGCACTGGGATCTTGTTCTTGACAATCACTACTGTGTCTTCTGCCCTGTGATCTGCCTGTGTAGAAACTTCATGTAACAGGTTCCTGACTTTTACTTCTTCCATTGATGAGTAATGTTCCATTATATGCATATCCCACACCTTATTTATAAATAATAGGGCATCTGAAGGTTTTTCCCCATCCCTTTGGCAATTATTTAAAATGCTACTATAAACATTTATTTGCAAGCTTTTCTGGAACCATCTTTTCAGTTCTCCTGAGCGTGCATCTTGGATTGTAATTGGGTTGAATGGTGATGAACTTTTTGAAGAAATGACTGTAAATTGAAGGTTCTTATTTTATTTTTCCTTCTCCTGTAATAATTGCTGTTGGGAAGTAGGAGGGGAGAGAGAAAAAGAAGAAACATTGTTACTGTGACTGTGGTCAGAGCAGTGTCCTTGCAAAACTGAGGCTCTTTCTAAAACGCAGAAGAGAAAATTGGTTTGGTTGGAAGTGTTTATTCATTGACATCTCTTTTTTATTTTTTTAGTACCATTTTTTAGTTAAAATTTATTCTTAGTAAAAGTTTATACTCCTATATCTCTTTTCTCCCACCCCTTTTCCACAGAGGGCCCTCTTCATTGAGGTTATTGGTATTTACTATGGGGTCATGAGGTTCCCATAGGGAGCATCTGTGTGTCTGTGTGTGGGGTTAGGGGGGAACCAAGTCTCAGGAAACTCCTCATAATCTTTCTGCCCTTTCTCCTGCAGTGTTCCCTGAACCAAGGCAGGAGTGTCAGAAGTCTGATTTAGTGTTGAGTATTCTATCTTCTGGATTTCTGCTTTGATGGGTTTTGAGTGACCATGGTGTGTCCATCACCATCTCCCTGGTGCTGGTTGTCAGGGTAGCACTGAGAGCAGAACTTGTGTGGCAGCTCCTCTGCATTGTCTCCTGGGACCCAGCAGATGGGTTAGAGGTGATCCATCTCAACTAGGCAATCTGCTATCTTTTCTTGTCCTATTGATGGATTCAGGATGTCCCCAGCATTCTCTGACATCTGTAAAATAAAACAGATTCTCTAACTGAGAGTGAAAGCAGTTTGGATAAAAGGGGATAAACAGTTGTTTGAGAGATGTTTTGATCACTGACATTTCATTCAATGGTATTAGAATGATTTATTTCTATGGAAGTTATACTGTTATAATTTATCGGATTTTACTTTATTTTTTACCAAATAAGAGCCATTTCTAGTCTGCGCAGAGAAAGGTTTTCCAGGGGTTCGTGGTGAAGAGAGGATGAATGTAGGTTTCTATGTCTTAGAACATGCAAGAACAATATAGTAGATGGGGACATGGACACACTGAGGAGTCTTCTTCCTCAGTGTTGTGTTGCTCTGAAGCTGCTGGCTACTAAACTTCAGAATGATTGTCTTCTCCCGCTGAGATCTAACAGTTTGCACAAAAGAAGCACATGATTGTACCCATTCCATGACCTTTAAAAATGTTTTGAATGTTACATTCTTGCCCTTAAAATGTTGGGTTTTCTTTATTCTGCAGCCTAAAACAGAGAGAGATTGACATGTGTCAGGAGCCAGTTGATCATTGATCATTTTCATGACTTTCAGGAGTTAATGATCTTCTGAGAGCCCAGAACAATGACTTGTGTCATATGCTTTTATTTTCAGTTCAGCATCAAGAAGTTCAGCTGTAGAGAGCAGTAACCCCTGTCTGTGGTTAGGAGACTGCTCATGGACTATTGAAAATTTCAGCCTTCCTCTTCCCTAAATTTTCTTATTTGTGTATATGATATATTTTCCGTGGTTTTGTGGAATCTCAGGTCACATCCCCCTAGTCTTAAGCCTTCTTGTATCTGTAATCATAATAGACTTACTTTAAGAGTTTGTTTTCTTTTGGTTGATTAAAAAAAAAAACGCTATTTATTGTAAACTGCTAGTTGTTTGGTAAAAAGAGGGGGAAATATCTACTAACTCACTGAATGCTCTTAAATGTCATTAAATATTCTTTTAGAATTCTTTGTTTATAATATATTACACACTTTTATAGGTACATAGATTCCTGTGTCAATAGTAAAAAAAAAAAAGTACAAAATTAAAAATGGAGAGACACATAATAGCTCCATGTTCTGAGACATTGCCTGCTTGTTTCCTCCCACCATCCTTGGCTCCAGGCAGTCACTGATCTGTTTTCTAATCCTCTAAGTTTACTATTTAAAAATTTTCATATAAAATGAATCAGGTATTTAGTCATCTCATGGATGAGCTTTACCTTCAGGCTCAGGTGAGTATGGGAGAGTGCTGATTGTTTTTTTGGACTTAAGGTGGGCCAGCATACCTAGCTATGTCAGATTGGGAAGAAGTAGGGATAGCTATCATGGGTCGGACTGGGTCAGATGCCAGATCCCAGTTTTGCCAATTTTGCCAGGCCAAGAGAGATGGCATCTTCTTGTTCTCTTCTATTGATTGGGTCTCTGTCCCTGGCTACCTATTTAAAAAGAACTCCCTGGCCCCCCATTTTTTACGCCTTCCAGTCTTAATACCCTTCACCTGCCTTTCTCGTTGTTACATTTCTATGAAACCAAGTTAATTATTCCCCTTCAAAAATACTTAAATGCTGCCCTTATACTAACAGCAGAGAGCTTCCAGCTGAATGTCCTAACACAATGACATGTCATGCAAGCTGATAGTATATGACAGAATATGTTGCCGCTGAGAGAATGAGTCTAGAAAAAGAACAAAGTGAGGATGGTGTTGTATTTGTAAATTAATATTTCAATTGATTCATGAAATCACAAAGATAGAGACAGAAGAGTTAGAATGTTTTGTTTGCTGCTGTTGGAAAATTGAGGCAGAAGAAAGAACCATACTGAGCTCAGACAAAGATACCTTTATTTATCGGAGACGAGACATTAGCGGAGAGTGGACAGTCATGTCTGAAGTCATGTTCCTGCAAAAGCCCTCTGCAGGCTCTTTTTAAAGGCAGTAGATAAAGTTTGCCTGGGTTTGGGCCTCCTGGGGTGACTGTCTATCAAGGGACAAAAGATATGTAAAACATTCTCCCAGGTGCTTGAGGTGCTATCCTGGGTAAGTTCCTGTGTACTTTCCCAGGCTCAGAGCTGCATCTTCCCTTTATTCCTGCCTCTGGAAGGATAAAAGAAAAGCAAAAGAAAATTGTAAACAGATGGCAGGGGAGGATGGACGGAACTCCTAAAGTAGGAGGCTGAGAATGGCTTTTTTTTTGCCCAGGCTCTTCCTGGGGGTGTTGCTAAGATGTAAGGGGATCAAGGCACCCCAGAAGGAAGCAGTGTCAGACTGGAGTGGTTATTAATCTGTTAGGAGGTCTGTCAGAAAGAGCAGGAACTGTTGATGATTGTGAGACATTTGCTAGATCTGAAAGAGGCAATGTTAAGGTGTCTTTTTGAAGCATGAGAGATGAAATCAAGGAGCTAGGTTTTGAAGTTTGGCTGCAGTAGGGGTGAGAAGAATAACCTTGTGTGGACCTCCACATTTAGGTTTTAGGGAAGAGAGAGTATTGGAAGAAATATATACCAAATCGCCAATGTTGAGAGAGGGAAGTGTGGCCTTCAGGACGAGTATGGGGAGGGGTTACGGAGGAACTTGGCAACATTGTGTGGGGTCTCTCTCCTAAATTTTCATATTTTTCCTTTTCTTGAGGACACCCCAACTGCTGTTAAGGAATGGGGACGAAGAAGTCTCTTATCTTTTTCCTGCTGAATAGGACACGAAGTTATGGCAGTTGGGGGTGTGTCTCAAAGAGGGGGAGGGGGTCCCTACCTAAGGCCCAAGAGAGAGACCAATCAATCAGTCATAACACATTGCCAAGATTTTGTCCTGCCCAACATTGTGAGGCAGGAAGTGGGGTATCTCCCCCAGAAGTGGGGAGTGTTCCATATAGGGTCTGAGTGTTCCAGTGTAGATGGTGTTGGATTGCTGTCCATCGTGGAAAACTCGAGATCCATCTCCAGAATTGTTTATTGAATGGCATAATAGCATCTTGATATGGTCTGACGTGGTTCCTGTATGGCTTATAAATCATATGACATATATTAACAGTTATTAAGAAGATACACACACACACACACACACACACATATATATATATATATATATATATATATATATATATATATATATAAAATCTTAATAACAGCACAAGTGCACCTTGGGTAGCTATGAGGGCATTTAGAGCCCTGTGATTTTTATGATCATATTTTTCATCATTTGAATTTTAGAATTAAGGGAATTTTCTTAGCAGTATTTTTCCAGTGGAAGGAATAAACATACTAGATGACAATATCATTGGAAAACACTCCAAGTCTGTCTGTATTTAAATTTGCAAATAAGTTTAGCGTGTTAAGGTGCACCTTGTCTTCCCTGTCTCTATCTAGGGAAACTTTTAAAATATATTCTTCTATCTTTCCTGGGGCAAGCCAGGGACAGAGATTGGTGTCACAAAACCCTTTTAGTATCAGTGGGAGCTGTCCAATATATATTTTATTTTAGATCCCATTCTGTTAGAAATCATTTTGATGGTTGGAGGCTTAGGACGTTTAGTCAGGATTAGAACTATTAAGAGTAGGAGCCAACCTGTTTTAGAGCCTTGTTTGGTTTTTTATTTTTGATATTTGTCGTTACCATATATTATAAATTTCTCTCTGAGTGTTTAAGACCTGGTATAAAGCCAAGATTTAAACAAGCATGTCTTTTTGGGTGTCACCGATGGTTCTCCAAGGAGGAATTGGGGTTTGGGAGAAGCACTATGGCTTCTTCAGCATTACTGCTGTCAGTGAAGATGAGTCCAGGTCATGCTGACCTTGGTTTTCCCTTCCTTGGGAAGCTGTCAGGACTGTCAGTCCCAAGTTGACTCTCCTGTTTTCGATTGTACACTGGTTTGTTTCTGGGTCTCCGTGTTCTCCTTGTTCAGAGAAAAAGGTGACACTCAGAGGGTCAGTGCAAAAACACCTCAGGGTTGTCCCCTCACCTCTTGTGGCCTTGTGACATGGGAGCAGAGGCCAAAATATTAGCCTGTTTTGCTCCATGGCTCCAATTTGACTTTTATATAGGTAATTAGCATACTTAGAAAGGAACTTATATTAACCCTGTAGGATAGATATATCCATATTGACATCTATTATTGACAAATAAGGCATATATAATTAGAGAATGCCATAACTTTTAGTCTACCTTCTCTAAACTTGAGTTTACTTATTTGGAACAGTTTAGGCCATACCTGAAGTATGAAAGTAGTAGGATCATTTTAATTTTTTTAAAATATCTCATGGCTACCAATACAGATAAAACATATGGAAGTCCAAATAATATTGATTGAACCTGGAAGTCATCAGATCAGGAGCAGACAAGCAAGACAGCATCTATGTTTGAAAACATACCAATTACCCAGGAGAGTTTGGAAACTCAGATTGTAGAGGCTGAAATAATTTTCCTCAGATGTAGATCATTGTCTGAACTTGAAGGTTGTACCCTTGAGTAGGGAATATGTCTTAAAGAATTAGTTTATTTAGAGGGGAGAGACTTGAAGTATCCAACATAAGACAATTGTTAAAATAAAATCCTAGATACCTTGCCACAAGGACTAATACAGACAGCCCACAGAGGAGGATATACAACTGATCAGGGATGGGGAGGGGGGGAATTGGGGAATTCGGGATAACAACGCATGGTTTGCCCACTAAATAATGTAACACATTATGGACAATAAATATATATTAAAAAAAAATCCTAGATAGCAAGGAGAAATCATAAATCATTACAGTAGTTAATGTCTCTAATCATCGAGCAATAGACGAAAAAACCTTATGGTTTTTTAATTGACTCAGTTTACCCATATAATCATGGAATTTTGCACCATAAAGAAGATCAATCTCTTTGTGCTATGATTTTCCCTTATATTCGTCATTAACCAGAAGGCCAGTCTGGATTATGAGGAAGCATTGGGAAATATGCCTGTTTTTGGGTCTGTCTCCAAAAGAGCTCTGTTTTGGAGACAAAATCAGGCTGAGCATATTAAAACATCTGGTTTGTCTATAGAACTTAGTTTTTTATCCTTCATAGAATTAAGAGAAATTGTATCAAATTGAGTTAACTCCTTATCTAATAATAGAAAACATATAAGAAAACTTATTTTTTATATTTTTAATATAATTTTAATAATAGTTTTCATACTTATTTTAATATTAATATTTTAATAATAGTTATCAGCACATAATAGATTTTATAATCTATGGATATAAGATCTCTACTTTTAATAATTTTATGATGTATATTTTAAGAGTATAGGCAAAACATAATGACCCCTGAAATAAGTTATAATTAAAATATTTACCATATATGAGAATGATTTCTTGTTGTCTTTAAGACCTTTGAATATATCTGAGAAATCACCCTTGGTAGAATTTTTTAAAACAGATTGAAGTAGACTGAAAAAAATAATTCTGTGGTATAGTTAGAAGTATAGAACATTGTACAATCAGAAAAGTGACCTGGAATGACCCAGAAGGGAGATTTTTTTATTAATCTAAACATATTTATCATTCCTCTGCCTCAGCTCTGAAAAAATCAAAGTATCAGTCAGCAGGCAGCTGAGGCTTGAGTCTTCTGTTCAACGTGGGTGTGGGTGAGGGGCTAGAGGCAAAAAGAAAAAAAAGGCAAAAACCAACCTATGTAGGTTTATTTTCACAAACAAAAGGTTTTTGGTACCCCCTGGGGGAAGCCTTTTATTAAGTCTGAGTGGCATGCCTGAAGCTACAGGTGGCTGGATTTGGGAGGAATTTTTTTTTCCTGATTTGGTGAAGGGGAGGGGAATAGAGCGGTTAGTCAGGCTAGAGATGGGGAGGCAGGAAAGGGGGTTTTTAAAGTAGAAATGGGGCATTGGGGAGGAGTGATGAAATATGAAAAGGGGCAGAGGCATATGCTGAGGGGAGTCACCCAAGGGTGGTGTGAAAGGAGCAGATGGGGTGAAGGGCATAGAGAGGGGTGGGAGCTGGTACCACATGGCCGTTTTGACGCATGTAATTAGCAAGGCTTGTGAGTGTCATTGTCTAAAGGTATTGAGGCCAGATTTGAATTGAGAGCCGAAATAAGTTTTTGGGATGAAGCTTGACAATTTGGAACCCATTTTGATAGGACTGTGATGAAGTGCCCATTGCTACCACCTAGGACGTCTCCCAGGCTTAGGGAGGGTTACGAAGAAGCCCGAGAGTTAGGAGGGGGTGTCCCCAGACTCATAACTTTCCGGGTGTTTGTGGACCTGCAAAAAGTGAAGGTCTCCCAGAGCCCTCTGGGGTCCACAGAGAGAAGTGTGAGACTCTGAGTCTGTCGGGGCGCCACCGCCACGAGCTGTGAAGTGTTACCTTGTCCTGGAAACTGAATATTATGACATGGATGCGAGGGAGTCAAATGGTGAGTGGCCTTCTTGTCTGGGGCTCAGAGTCCAGGGGAAGGGGAAAGACAAGGATGAGAAACAAGAGAGAGAAGGAGGGAGAGCTGAGGGAGAGACAGAAAGAGGGAGAGCTGAGAGAAGAGGAGGAGAGAGAGCTGAGGGAAGAGAAGGAGGGAGAGGAGAGAGACAAAGAGAGACAGAGAAGAGAAAGAGAAGAGAATGCAATTGTAGCTAGCCCTGAATGTCCCAGAAGGACAGCCATTTGGGAGAGAAGAGGAGAGCTGGCAAGCTCAAGCTGGAGGAGAGAGGGAGAAAGGAGCGAGAAGGGAGCAGGAGAAAAATTCAGGAGGGGGCTTGGAGCCCTGAATGCCCCAGAGGGGCAGCCACCCGAATTTCGGCACCATAATATTCAAAAATTGAGGCGGAAGATAGAACCAGACTGAGCTCAGACAAGGATACCTTTATTTATCGGAGATGAGACATTAGCAGTGAGTGGACAGCCATGTCTGAAGTCATGTTCCTGCAAAAGCCTTATGCAGGCTCTTTTTAAAGGCAGTAGATAAAGTTTGCCTGCATTTGGGCCTTCTGGGGGGACTGTCTATCAAGGGACAAAAGGTGACCATATGAATGTGGATTGGGCTGGCTGAAGGGTCCTTTAGATATGTAAAACATTCTCCCAGGTGCTTGAGGTGCTATCTTGGGTAAGTTCCTGTGTGAAAATATTTTCCCAGGCTCAGAGCTGCACCTTCCCTTCAGCTGCTGTTATGGCCAAGAAGAATATGTGTGTAATTAAACCTTTCCACAAAGACTAATACTTCTTTAGAATGTCTTCATTTCAAAAATGTTACTTATGTTTTAGTTTTTGAGTTTTTAAATTGTTGATTTATTTATTGGGGGGCACGTGCAAAAAGATCTCAAAGCTGAAAGAACTGGAAGCTAGAAAAATCTCTGAAAGAACAGCAGAGAAAGTAGGACCAACTTTGCCTAAATCTTCATGTGCTAGGGCCTGCAAACAAACTCCAGATGCAGGTGGTACTTTCCATGACATCTGGCTTTATGTGGGCACTGGGGAATGGAACCCTGGGTGGTTATGCTTTGCAAGCAAGTACTTTTAACCACTGAGCCTTCTTTTCCAGCCCTATGTTTTATGGTTGTTGTAGTCATGTGTTTATAAAATAAAAGATATTAGCATCATAGAGTACTTTTCATAATGTAGGTCTAACACATTTTTTTGTTTTTAATTCTAACCACTTAATGAATAAACCAAGAAACCAAATAACTAGTATCAAAATGTCTTTTGTTCTAACCTTTTCAAACTAGAAATAGTATAAAAAGAATGATTGTCACCTTGTAATTATTTTCACTGTCATGAGTTGAATGTAAAGCAGCAGAGACAATATGGTATGTCAGGAAATAGCAAGGTCTCAATACTATTTACTACAAATCCAGATAATATCCATTTGACATTAAAATTTCATTCTAAATTAATGTTTTCCTACAAGTAGATAAACATTTACATTGGAATATCAAGTGAGGTATTATACCACCCCTCACCTTGTCATTCATCCCTCTGATTAAATTGTATTTAAAGAGTTTTCTGTATAATTAATGTTAAAGTATCATATTAAATGGTATTTGATGTTATGATAGTTGAGTTGAATGAAGTGTTTTACTTAACTCTTAGAATACAAATAGATCTCAAAGCTGAAAGAACAACTGGAAGCTAGAAAAATCTCTGAAAGAACAGCAGAGAAGGTAGGACCAACTTTGCTTAAATCTTTACCTAAGTGCCAGATTTCACAGGCTCAGGAAACCTTGCTTTAAAAAGCAGAGTTACAAGCACCAAAACAAAACAGATAAGCAGCTGCGTACTGTGGATTAGTTTGCAGGCAAAGTTCCATTTCTAGATATTCCATAGTCCAACTGTGAAGATAAACAGACTTTTTTTCTAAGGCAGTTGAAGGAAAACAATTGCCAATATTTGTTACTGATGTTAAAATTGGAGTTTTTACAGGAAAGAGAACCTTGAAAAATGTATGTTAACCCATATAATATTTAGCTTTTACTCATTAGAATTTCCATTACTTAAAAGGCTTTTTAAATGACTTTGGTAAAATTAACAAATGAGATTTAAAATTTTTTAAATTTATTTGCAAACAAAGAGAGAGACAGTGACACAGAGAGACAATGAGCTTGCTAGGGCCTCCTGCTGCTGCAAACATACTTCAGATGCATGTGTAACTTTTTGCAACTGGTTTTAAGTAGATACTGGGGAATTGAGCCCCATGCTCTCAGGATTTGCAATCAGCTTTAGCTGCTAAGCCATATCTGCATACTATACAATATATGGCAACAGATTGAATGTAGAAGCACATTTTAAATGAAGCTATCTTTTCAACCAGACTTTGAAAAGTATAAAACAATGTTCTTACTTTGGGAGGAAAATAGTTTTACTTTGTTTTGCTTTTTTTTTCTTCAGTAAAAATGTGCTTTTTAATTTTAATACATAGTCTGTTGTGAAATGGATTCATAACTTCTATTTAACTTTTATAACTTCAGCTGTAGAACATGCCAGTAGTTATTCTTCACATTCATAAGAACTCTCTTTAAGTGTAAAGGGTTCTGAGAGTGAGAAGTTTGAGAACTGTTTTAGTTGCCCTGCCTCCCCTTTCAGACAGCACCTTCCTGTAAGAGGAACAGACTGGGAGATTGGACATATATTTTGTAGCCAAGGAGTTTAGTCTTCTGGAATATATGATGACATTGCATTTGCCTTGATATCTTATTTTTGGGTACGTGATGAGAACACGCCAATAGTTATGCTGCTTATTGCCTCTGATGGCTGCTTCCATCCCTTCCCCTTCTGATGCTTATTCCACATCTTCTGTTTATACACAGAGCTTTACAAGAACACAACATTAGGCACTTTTGCAGTGGTAACTACCTTTATATATATATATAATTTATACTCTTATTTTGGCAGTGTCTATGAGTGGTTTTCTTTTTTTCCCCATATTTATTGTAAATAGTTAGATGCATTGCTTGAGCAAGTCTTATAGTGGTATCCCCATTTCCTTACTCCCTATTCCCACCTGGCTAGGGGCCTTCCTATGTGGGCTTGCTGGACCAGTCCATGGGATAGAGGGGGTCATGGATTGTACCAGAGGTAGCCAGATTTTTTTTTTTCTCTCACTCTCCCCCACCATTGCTCTTACAATCTTTCCACCATGTCTTCCGCTCGGGTCCCTAAGTCTTGGTGGGTGTATTAGTCAGGGTTCTCTAGAAGGAACAGAGTTGATAGAATGGATATATATAAAAAAGGAATTTACTGAGACAGCTTACAGTAAGTAGTCCAATAGTAGCAGTCTGTAGGCCCACAGGTAAGGAACCAGTACTGTTCAGTCCTCGTAGATGGATGTCTCAGCAGTCCCAATCCAGCCCAGAAGGTCTGATGATTCCCCGGGGAGCGGCTGCTCTTCAGTTCACAATGTGAGGCCGAGGAACTGTGTTCCGATGTCCAGTGAGGGCAAGTCACGAACCAGCACCAGCAGCCGGGGGAGGAAGGAAGAGCAGCTTCTTCCCTTTAAGTTTCCTTATATAGTCTCCTTCTGGAGGGCCCACCCAGGATTACTATGGATTAGCTCAAATTGACAAG